>JAVFHW010028870.1:0-51254 GCA_032159205.1 Eurystomus glaucurus suahelicus
AAATGCACAATGAACCAATTTCTTATATACAGTTGCATCAGCACTGATCCTCAGCCTAGCGTTGGGATGATGCCCCAGTCCCTCAGCCCAGCTCTGCTGCCCAGAAGTACCCCTAGCACTCCCTTCCAGTGCTGGGGCTATTTCTTATCTCATCACCAAGGGAAACTTCAGGCCTTTACATGCAGTCCTTAAACCTCTGGCATCTCCTCCTCCAGTTTAACCCCTCCTGCAGTTGTGCCATCTTGCCCTCCATGCCAGGCCATTTCATGGTCAAAAATCACCACTGTTGGGCAGTTACAACTTCAATTTCTCCTTCACGTCTTTTCAGGATACACATTATATTCCCTTTTCTCCAGCTGTGGCCATTAGACCTGTATCCTGCTCTCGCTGAAGACAATAGCAGCATTTCCAGGGTGGAGCATGAGCTCTGGAAGGCACCTGGCTGCAGACACAGCTAAGAGGAACCAGAAAACTTGCAATGAGGGCTCACCAGTTGAAAATAAACTTGCCATGAGGCACCAGAGGAAGCATTGAAGGGAAAACTCTCATGCCCATGCCACCTCCACCTTTTAGAGAAGGGCCATGTTCAGCCCTTCATGCTGATACACAGACCATCACTGAGGGAAGACAGATCAAGGGAAAACATTTCCCATATTGAAAATCCATATGCCTCAAAGCATGAAGGGTTTACACTTAAAAGAAAACTAGTAATAAAGAAACTTTAATTTGCAAACCAGAAAAACATGTATTTTTTTACTGCATGCTGATAAGCACTCAGGTTATTTACCTACTAGCACCAAGTTTCCTGGCATAGCTGAAGGGAAAATTATATGATAATTAGCTAACCTAATTATCATTAACCTATGGGGGGAAAAGCCAAGGAATACTTAAAAATTGACCAGTTTGGTTCACCATAATGATTAGGAAAAACATTAAAAATTACATTTCTGATCACTTCTATCCATAAGCAACACAGGTGGAACCCTTTCTGTGATGTACCTATTCTTGCATTTCTGAATTACCACAGTGATCAAGTAGATCAAGTCATAGGCAGGGTGTGTCAGAACAACTCCAAAATGCATCTAAATATTGACAATTTGAGCAGCATAGGGTACAAAAACCACTAGGTGATGGCATCATCACATCCCAGCTTTGTGTTACGTTTAATTCATGGTTTTTCACACACTGAGACTTTTATGTCCATAATCATCCAATAAATGGCAGAGTAGCTTTCAATTTCATGCACTCTATTTGTTCTAATTGAACTTGAAAGAAAAAGCCAAGATATAAGTACTAATTTATGGGTTTTAACTAGGAATTTGAGCAGTGAAAATACATGTCTTTACATGCTCACCAGTGTTACCCTTCCCTTTGTTGCTCCATGCTGAAGTTTGCATTTGGCTTCAGCAAGCAAATATGTCACACTGGAAGATTAAAGGAAGCGAAGTGTGATGATTAGAGGGACAGCAAAAGACTTGGGAGGCCATGTTCTTACCCTGATACATATTTCCAGTATGTCCCTGGGTCTTTGGCTCTTCTCATAAAGTTGTCATTTTACCTTACCTTTGTAAACAAACTCACAGGTTACCCATAGCACCTATTGCATGAGTTTTCGTCTACCTGCAGTGCAGAACATGCTGCCATAGCTGAATTATCTGATGTTCTGCCCATAACCCAGAGCCCACTGATGATGCTGTGAACTTGTATCTGTGTTCATAGAAGGGTTAGCCTTAGCCCCAGGTGAGCAGCACCAGAGCTACAACTGCTGAGGCTGTGGATACTCATTACTGACCAAGATGCACGCTTTGTTAGCTGCTAACAACATAGACAGACAAAGGGGAGAGTGAAAGTCTGAGCCTGAAATGCTCAAGGTGGGCTTTTAACCTCTAGGCAAACACTGCTAGCATGAGGTATCAAACATGGAAACTGCTCAGCTTTGTCAGAGAGACTCAGGAGTGCAAGGAGTACAAGCAGACAAAATGGGAGGTAAGATGAAACACTGTGTTCCCATGCTGAAAGAGAAAAGTAGCACCAAAAACATCAATGAAGAGTGAAAATTCAAATAATATATCCTATCTCTGCTCCCAGTGACCTCCACATTTAAAGGCAAGCAATTGTAATGCATGGTTACTGAAAGCATTCAGGCTGGCTCTGAATCAGGAATAAAGATGATTTACAGTGCTCTATATAATAGTGTGAGGAAATGGGCAAGTGTCTTCAGTGAATAATGGCTCTTCACTTTCCTACCCTTTTAATTTCACCATTGCAAATACTCTGGCTTGTACATTCATTTAAAAAAATAATAGGATGCATTCTCTCACTACTGTTACTTCATTCAAATGCTTCCTTCTTTGTCCACCAGCAGGAAAGTACTAAAAGAAGGGGCAGAGTCATTCTGTCCACACAGTATTAGAGAGGAAATTGAACACTATTTTTCTGGGAGCTTAGGATTTTAAGAAATCTGTTCAGATTGAAGACCTTCCATATCACTAATTGCAGCTAGGAACTGGAAGCACATGACTTAATTTGTAAAAATAATTAATTAATTAACACAGCTTGAGGCAAAAAATACAAACCTGAAATACTGTCTACAGTACTTAAGTCATGGTTAAGCACTTGAAAGGTTTGCTCAGAGATGTACTGGTGTGTTCACCATAGGAGCTTTTTCAAAATTCATCTAGGCAAGGCCTTGTGCAAGCTAAAATGGCTTTAAAATTAGCTGTCTTCTGAAGAGAGGGTCAAACTACACAACTGTCATATAACTAATTTTTTTTCTATGATTGTATTTTAATAATATTTAAATTATATTTATACATAGAACCAAGACAGAAATCCAAAGAAATATATTCGTTTTCCCAGAAGAAGTCTGAAGAAATTAGTACATGTAAAGTATACAACAGTGCAACCATTTGTATTGCAAAATGAATGATGATTGATAAGCACAGAAAAGCACATCTTGTATTAATTGATACAGAGCTTCTATACAAAGACATGTAAATGTATGGTATTAGCAGCATGTAAACAAATGACAGAGTATAGTGGAATAATAGCATTTCTTTTGACTACTTCACATTAACCTGGCATGAAAATTTTAGTAAAACAAATCAACATTAGAAGTAAACTCATCCCTCCTGTCATTATCAGTCCTTTCTTTACACAGCAGTGCAGTTCCACCGCCAGTCAAAAAACTGATTTCTTGTTTACATATCAGTAAAACGATTAAAAATAAAAATTATCTTGGACAACTGATAAAATGGTCTTTAAGAATATTATACAATACAAAAGGATTAATGAAAAATTCTGAATGTCGGCATGAATAAATGACTGTGTAATTACATGAAACACAGATTCAGCACCGTAGAAAAAAAAAAGCTCAAAGGTTGAGCATGTGTCAAAATTATTCTGAGAGCTATAAACAATGTCAAAACTGCATCACATATGAAGCAATCTTTTTGTTCCACTTGATGTTGGTAAGGCCTCTTTTGGTAGGCTCTGCATTAACAGAGAAGCTCCAGAAGACAATGAAAGTAGTATAAAAACGTAGAAAATATGACCCCTGAGAAATCTGAAATGAATTGGGGTTGTTCAGATGGACAGAAATAGATTAAGAAAATGTTGTTAACTGATAATCAGTTGTTCTTTTATCAGCATAAATACGATAATCAGTTTAAAATAGCTAAAGAAATTGCTGAATGTTTCTACAAGCGAGGAATATTCTCAAGCACAAAGAGGCTTACAAAGCACATGGGGTGGGTTTCTTTGGAGACAAGTGGTAACATAAGTTATATAGTCTCAAACATTACAGAATTGTTAATTGTTATTTTTGCTATTTATTTTGGGTTGTCCAGAATTGGAATGATAGCAGTAAAAATCTGCAGATGTGTGTTTATTATATACCTAACTCTGTAAATGAATTCCAGAGTTAGAACTAAAATATGTGGATGCCAAGAAGAGAGGTAGAGATCTGTGGTAGGTTCTTTACTCACATTATTAAGGGCTGCACTGTTAACTTTGTATAACCTAAGGTAACCTTGACATTGAAATGATGGCATTTTTTTGTAGCCCTTCAAAGCAGATGTGAATAAATTTCTAACAAAGAAAAAGCATCTTTTTTTTTTTTTCTAATGAAGACTTATTTTAAAGAGCAGGACTGTAGCAAAGGAGAGTTTTAAGACTTAAAGTTTAATAAAAGATGGTGCAAGAGTGCAAAGAAAATTAACTTTGTACAGAAAACACATGCATCCTGATTTATACATACTAGAGTAACACTAACAGTCTTATAAAGTCAGGCTTTATGGCTTATGTAAACATAAATTCAGTTTGCTCTTTCAATCTGCATTGTGTAGAGAAAGGAGAGAAAAAACACTAAATAATCTTCTCCTCTGTGTAGGACAAATAATTTAGAAGGAAGTATATTAAGCTGGCAAATTGTCTGATGACCACAAACCTATCTGCAGAAGAAATAATTAAAGTAATATTTTCTTGAGGGTGTAGTTTCTGCAGCTTTGACACTAAGCTAAGCATCTAGCAAATAAGCTGAAATCAAAAGACTTAGGGGAATCAGCCAACCTCCAGATATTTTCATCTTTAAGCTTATTTCCTCTCTACTATTACTCAGATTTCAGTGCCACACAGCATAAATGTTGTGGCATATTTTAATTATACAGATCATGTCTTGAATTCCAGTCTGAACTCTTCCATATCAAAAAAATATTGTTTGGATTGTGTCCCTGGTTCCTTACCAACCCATTCAGCACTAGCACAAATATTGGTAGTCTTCAAATGACTTGCAATTACTGTATCTAGCACTTTCTTATGCAGGGATCTCTAATCATATCACTGTCTTTAATTAATTAATGTATGCACTTTGCCTGAGGTGGAGATTCATGGGAATCACTTCATACGGGCTTCAGAAAAAAATATTTTCTCATTTGAAAAATGACATTAATGAAATATAGCAGAACTCTTCAAGACAAAAATCAAAACCAAGTATTTCAGCCCTTTGAAACTGAACAGATACGGCAAAATGAGCAAAGATCTTGACCGATGCACTGTACTTCCATATTTCACACTATTTGCTGCAGAAATTCAATGTTAGGTCAACAGTAAAGTTCTCATGACTTAAATGGAGTCAGGATTTAATCCTGACTTTTACAATGGATCCAGAGAGTTATTTTATTCTCAAACTTCTGTTTGACTTTCAAGAGTTGCTTGATTTTCTTCAGGAGCCAAAGGAAAGAGCATAAAAACAGATCACTGAGAATAGCTGCTTCTTAGGCAATTCTTTGTTAAAGGTTTGAAGGGAATTAACTGTAGCAAAAGATCACCCAAACTAAAGGAAAGGATAGAAGGAATAAAAGTCACACAAAGTTCCCCAAAGCAGTGACCTGCCTTTAAAGAAGATTAAGTGTGAGAAGTTTTTCAGAGACTAAACACATATCACAGAAATTGAAATTGTTCTCACACGCCCTATGTTGGTTCTTTCAGTTCTTAGTCTGTAATAGAAATAGGTTAAAAGGTTGATATTATGGACTGTGCAAGCTTGCTGAATGCTTATGGAGGACTGCCTTTATATGAAAGCATTGAACAAACACTACATTCAAAGAATTCTGATATTTTACTTCAAGCCTAACTCTAGAAGCAATGGGGAAGAGGGGAAAGGTCTCTTGGATTCATACTCACACTTCCAATTTAGTTGTACTAAGCTCTGAAAGCCAGAGCAGCTTCAGTCCCAGCACTCCACCCTAAACCACAGTACTTACACAAAGACACAGACCCGACCTGCTTGCTGCAGTGTTTATGCAAGCAATCCAAAAGTCTGTCTGCAGACCTAGCTGCCTCCTCTGAAGTACATAAGGTACCATTAAAGACGTAGTAAACACGGGCTTAATTTTTTCCAGAATGTCCTTACAGCAGTTTTACAGAAATGCTCGCACTAAAGATTACTATAAAGGTGATGAGATGAATACTGAGTGTTAAAACCACTCCACTATGGTCTTCATTACCTGAAAACATCAAAATTCTGACAAAAGCTCAGAATAGACAAATGGTGGCAAGTAGAACAACACTGAAATGTCTTACTGTTGCTAAAGAGAAAAAAAAAAAAATCCTGTTTTTCTGAGACAATCAGAAGAGGACTGTTGTTAAATAAAAATGCATATGTTAAAAATATCCTGCTGATAAATGTTTTAGATTTTAGTGAAGCAGAACAACAACTGTGTATGAAAACCATATATGCTTTTGTTCCAAGCCAGGTTCAGTGGGGCTAAAGGTTGCTACATTTTGGAGTTCAGCACATTTCAAAAGTAACAATGTAGTTTCATTTCTAGCTAAAGAAATATAACACATTGATTTCAGGTACATATTTTAATTCATTATGCCCATGACTAGTCAGATGGGACAGATCCAAAATGACATCTGTTGCTCAGAGCGCAGGAATGGCACAAAAGCCACAAACTATGGACTCTGAAGACGTGCAGGACCAGAAACAGATTGTTTTATTCAAGCCTCACTCAATCTGTTCCTGGAAAAAAGACAGCAGAAACTCCCTGGAGATGACCACCATTTGCTTTGAATGCTATTTTGAGAAGTCTCATTTTTCACTTTCACACAGCAAAGCCTCTGGGCTTCACAAAGCTGTGTTGTAGAGAGATGTATTTGGAAAACTATATATAGAGGAAATTGTAAGGCACAAAGCCTCAAACCTGGAGGAAATTTACTTTCAAAAAGCATCATTAAATTGCAGAAATAATACACTAGTCTCTAGCACAAAAGCCCATCGGAAAAATCCCATGAATGTGTTGTGTACTTAAGGACACTTGGTGTGGTATTGACTGAATCCTCCTTTTCCAGGAACACCATTTTGCCTAGGGATCACAATCTGCGAGACACCTTAGCAAGTCCTGACCACCTGAATATGTTTGACGTTCCCATGGGTTCAGGACAGCTCTAATTGAAATAGATTTTTTTCAGGCAAGAATCTCAAATGCCTTGTGCTACACTTAAGTCATACTGGGTACTTAAGAGAGTGAACTGCAGGCACAGAAACACACCACCACCAAAGTACTTACCTGCCTGAGCCAGTACAGCTGTGTATGCTGTCCTCTGTGACTGTAATGTGGAAGGCAGACATTAGAAACTGGGACAGACTACCCTTGATGCTGTGCTAAATCCTGAACAGAAGTAAACTTGTTCTAGGACAGCTCTGGAAGGAACAAAGCAAGCACACAAAAAACACTGGTCTCAGCTCTGCTGGAAGCTCAGCTTTCTGTCCTGAGCAAAGAAACTGCACGCAGTATTTAGTGAATAACCTTCCGTTGTCCTCTCTAACAGTAACTATTAACAATGGCTGCTTGCATTAAGTGTTTTTCTGTAAGTTTAATCCCAAGTTTGTCAGCTGAAGGCATCCATGTTAATAAATTGAAAGCAGTAATTCTGTGGTCAGATGGGAACAGAAATTCAATCTTTCAGAACCTCTGCTTTAATCAGTAGACGTACCTTTGTTCTGTCAGATATCTAAGGTCAAAATTCATTATGTTAGTAGTATGATTCCAACCCATTTCTTGTGGAAATGAGGAATAAATTCAAGTGTCTTAATATTCAACAGTGGCAAGAAGACAAGCATGCAAATTACAACTTCAATGAAAACTGAAGAACAACTTATTTGGTTCTGTAAGCTTTAGAAAACACATAAATAGAAGCAGAACATGAATAATCGGAGATGATTGATGGAGCATACAGGAGCTTTTTGTTCCAGTCAGTTGTTTCATGGCCAAAAAAACCACAGATCTTGTCACTAATGGCTTTTGTCTTTAGCAACACTGGGAACTGTGATTATCGTGTTGGTACTGCAACTCAGTACTATTCTTATTTGCTTTGCAAGATAATGAACAGAATAAACCTTCAAAGGAAGTACCTTCTCTAATCATTTACAAAGACAAGTTGTGCAACCAGATGCTTTGCACTCCATATAGTGCACTAGTTGCTGGCACTTTCATTGCTGCCACCATCCTCCATTAATGTAGTCTCAGCTTTCTGCTTCTAAGGCACAAAAAAAAAATGTATCCCTGGCAGTAGTTTCAATCTTCACAGAGTCATGGAATGGTTTGGGTTGGAAGAGACCTCCAAAGATCATCTAGTCCAACAGCTCTGCAATGGGCAGCAACATACATATACACATAAAGACAAACACTGATGTGTATGAATTTATGGGTACAACAGAAATATGAACAGGCAGGTGATATAGTGGTAAGTCGAAGAAATATTAGCATAAATATATCACAATTCATTTTAGAGTAAAAAATGCTGAAAATTGTATTACATCTAAGAAAAACATTTGGAGTATTAATTTCTATGTTCTTACAATATAAATAATACATTTTTGATGGTTGGTTTTGGCTAATCTTGATGGATATGGATTGTTACTCATTTGTTTTCACAAGCTTTTGGCCAACAAGAGTGAATTATAATGACTCATATTTTATTTCCACAGTGAAAAGATACTCAGAAGCTTCCTGCAGGTGGAAATTACGCTAAATGATGTCCCAGACATGCCATAGTTTACAAGCCATAGGCTTATTCATATTAGAGAAACCTTTTTATAACAAAGCCTCTTTTGAGAGAGGTGCAATTAATAAATATAAGACTAAGGACAAAAATTTTCTCCGTGAGAAGAAAAAAAGAAAGTGAGTTCTTGGATCCAGAAAGTGCAAGACTTAAATGTATATATACCACTCAAACTCTCATTGTAGCACATACCTGCTTCCAACATAGTGGAAATATAACAGCAACATCAAAGAAGTGATGCCAATATTCCTACCATTCCCAAGAGAAAGGTCCCAAAGAAGCTCTGATGCTTGCCAACTGTCTTTACTTCCCTCACAACAAAACATGGTGAAAGCATCTTCCTCCAAACCACTCTCAGATGACCTGTACAAACAACTTTTGTTTGTACAACAAAAAAGTTGTACAAGATTTTAAAAAAACCAAAACCAAACAGAAGTCTTTCTACTTTTCACCTGGCCAGTATTACATAGAATAACAGACAGACACAAGGGAATGGTAGTGTTTAAGGAGAGATTTTAAAGATTCTCTTTCTTAAATTTTTTAGAATTTTGATAAACATTCCAACTTCTTTGAAAGTCAAACAGAAATGCAGCACAATCATTTCTAATAATATACAGAGGGTAACAGGGAATTAATGATAACTGATACTAAGAGAAAACATTCTTGTATTTGATGTGATGTGAATGAGAAAAACCTACCATGCACCACTAAGGATTTCAAGAAAACTTAAGAACAGATAAAAATACTGCTTATCTATCTGACTGTGGTAGATCCCACTGCTTTGGCACCATGGTTTGGAAGGTTTTAAGCTGGTTTGTGAAACAAGCATTGGCCACTGTTCATACTTCAGTTTATAGCAGTGTAAAAAGAAAGTGGCTTAACTACCTTCCCCTGTAATCCATTCATGCAAACCACTGGTTTGGTCTGCACTGCTGGCCCATGCAGGCATTTTGGAAGTAATCGTGAAAGAACTGTCTTTGCAAGGTGATTAGGGGTGCATAGCACAAACAGCGAGTGACCTGAGAAACTAACTTTTCTTCCCCCCTCGCCCCACCCAAATGGGAGGTTACCTTGGTTTTCACAATTAACATTTCATTGACTGAGGCATGCGCTATCCAGCACCAAGGAAACAGCACGATGGCTACATGTGAGACCAATGGTACTCTGACAAAATGTATGTCTCCAAAGTCTGCTTATTCATTAGTTACAAGAAGATTGAAATGTCAAACAGGTATCAGAAAATGATAATGTAAACAGCTGTAAAGCAAGACAACTTTTGCTTTTACATAAAAGCCCAAGACCATATAGCAGGTCTTCTTTCAGGTTTCTTATGTTGCTGTGAGAAGATCTGGATTTAAGGGTGTGTGAAGTAAACAGCCATGTATCTTTGACAGTAAAACAAATCTGGAAACAGTAAGAGTCAAAAATTCTCCATAAATACTTAAAAAAAAAAAAAGGAAAATTTACAGTTTGTTCAGTGAAATTCACTTTGTAGTGAGAAATCAATTGAAAAACAAACAAACAAAACCCCAAAACATTTGCCTGGCAAAGTTGAAGCAAACAGATGTGCAGATGTGTTTCCCATGTTAACAATTTAAGGGTAAGCAAGAGTTCTCTGAAAGATACTTGAATTTAAATTAGTGTATAAAATGGCTAGATTCAAGTCTGCCAATTTTGAAATCAAGTATACTAGCTTTATGATCACATATGCAATGATGAGGAAGAAATCAGCTAGGAAAAACCTTAAGTGTCACCTATATCTCATGCTGGGGATCAGCAGAGAGATTAATTTCATTTTCTGGAAGTATACCTAGAGATCACAAACAGTATTTTTACATATACATATACAAATACATATATACAAATACACGTATATTTACATATACATACAGAATTTAAGAAAATCTCATGTATTACTGGTAGAATGCAGGTTTTGATTTTGTGCAGTACAAGTGTCTTATTAGAAAGCTACAGCTAACAATTCCACCAATCCAGGCAGAGAATAAAACATTTTGCCAAAATACTAACATGTCGCTCAAAATAATTTAGAGTCTGCACATCAAAAGCCTTCAATAATTCCTGCTCATTGTTGATTTCCATAGAAAAGTAGAATAAATAACGCCATGACTATTTCCTTTGAGTGAATACTCACAGCTTTCTTCCTACCCTGGTTCTTTATTGGCAATCAGGCATTCAGCCCCACTTTTCAGAAAGCAGCAGCATTACATCCAGCTACCACCTTCAATTTCTTCCTTTTACTGTCTTTTAGAAACAAGGAGCAAACACTAAAGGTGTAATAGAAGAAAGCATGATGTCCTACAAAACTGTGCAAAAAAATCCCCAAAACAAACAAAACCCTAAAACAAATGAAAGCAAGCTAAAAATTGACAGGCCAGCAAGAGAAAGGAGTGTTCTGGGGCATCCATCTCTAAGTGCTTTAATTAGCAATCATTGCATGCATCAGGAACCAAAAGCTTTTTGAGTACAACTGTGAATCCAAATGCAAAAGGAAAATTACTGTTGTACTGACCAGAGGACCATCTGTCCTGCAGGACTCTGCTTGAGTAGTCTTAGGAAAGCTTAAAGCCAGCTTTCCTTCACTGGGACAGCAACTATTCAACAATTCTAGCAGACTTCCAAGCACTTTGAATATGAACTAAAAGAAGGTAATTTAAATTATCCGTGTTTGAGTCCACCAGTATTTAAATGTCAGAAAAGTTAAACTTAAGAGATTTTAAGCAATCCAATTGCTAGGCTCAGAATGCACTCTATCCAAAGCTTTGTCAGATAAAATCAGCACAAAGAAATTTTATACATTAATAAAGTGGCATGTGGCAGTTTACATGTCAATTTTGTTTGCAAAATGGATAATTTTCCAAAGAATTTCACAGATAATGCATCTCATTTTATTTCTGTGAGCTAGAGAAAAGTGTAATGTTTTCTTTAGGAGTATCTCATATCTGTGGCCTTTTAAATAATAGAAATAGGAGGCAATTATAAGCAAAGCCTGGAAAAATCACTTCCATGTACTTCATTGGCTATCTCTGCATTCTGGAAAAAAGCTTCTTTGGCATGGTTCTTCACCATTTGCACTAAAGATGTCAAGTTGGGGAAATCAGAGTGTGCCTATACTGAAAGGTTCATAAGTATTTTTCTACCCTCCTATAGTTATGAAAAGGCTGTAGTACAGAAGGGGTACAATGCAAATAAAGCCACTACCTGGTGGTTTCAAAACACGTGTGCTTGGCTTCCAAGCTTTGAAGTGCTGCTGGAATTGACTTGGTGTTTACCAGTCTCAGGATATTTTGAACTTCTCAATTTTAAAATTACTCTTCATTCCAGGAATCTACTATATTCAACCCTATCTTAAAAGCCCAGGCAATGAAAAAGCTTCTATATCATGGGCAATCATCACCTGTGGGCTACTATATGCCAACAGACTGGTCCAAAGTCCTCTGCTACTCACAGTGTCCTGTTAGCAGCATCTTTTCCATACAAAGATGAGCATTCAATTACAAAACAGTGATGCAATTGCTGTGGTACTATGTCACAAGGAAAAAGGCAGTTTCATGGGTAAGTTTATGGTTCAGCCGTAAGACTGCATAAGATGGCATAAGATTACCATCTATAAACGTCTTGGTCACTGGAAAAGGAAAAGCATAATGAGAAAATAAATATTTAAGCATTTGGCAGGCAATATAGCCTTACTTAAAAGGCATAACAACTGCCATGGAAAAATGACAAAACAGCATTTTGATCGTACTTCTTTAACAGCAGAAGAATGGCTCATCATATAAATGCAGATATATACCATATGTTCAATTAATCATTACTAATTACTCAACTCATATTCTCTCTATACAATACATATGTAGTACATCTACATATTAAATGATGCATATATGTGTCCTGTATATGTACACATATATATGTGCACTCTCAGATTTTAGGGTGGGATGGATCTACCTCATCTAACTTCAGATAGCTACAAAACAGACATTTACAACCGAGCTATTTACCCTTGGCTCCCTGTACAGTCACCAGAGGGAGAGAACAACTGTTGGCACCCAAGTGTTTTGCATCTAATTCCACGTCACACAGATCTGGAGTAATAGCACTTCTGCAATTACAGTGGCGGAACATGAAGTCACACCACTACCCCTAACTTCTCCATTACTTCCCACCTCAGCCTTTCATTTCCAAGCTATTCCAGTTGCCACAAGGCATTTAAATCAGAATTAAATACATCACAATAAGAAATTCAAGACTGTGACATTAGCCACATTTTGTATATGTAGCTCTACTAAATAGCAAAGTCTCTCTTCCATATGGAAAGTTTGAGGATTAGTTAAGCATGAGAACATTGACGAAATTTAGTACCTTGACTGACAAATAATACCATTGGAAGTGACAACATGAATTGTTTTAACTTGTTTGCTGCACGGTATTTTTGGTGGCCTGAGTGGAATTAACATGCTTCTTGACCTTAAGAAGTGTTTTATAATTTTAACACTTATTCTCTTTTGAATAACATCTTCCAGTTACTGCAGTCAGAAAGTCTCAAAAAGACTTCCAGTTTTTCTTCACACACTTCTTACAAGCCACTAAATCTTTCTCAGAGTAATTTTCAGAAGTACAGAAAGCCACTGGAAAAGTACTGTTTTGAAGATCATACTAACCAGTGCATCGCTGTGAAACCGCCAACCCTTAGGAAGAATTCAGTCTTCAGCGCACAGAGCAATGCTTTAACAGATCTGTATTTGAATAAAACACATTCACATAGTGGGAAGAATATTACTTAGAGGAGCTTAGCTTGCAGCAAAGCAGCCTTCAGATTGAAACAGAAGTAAAGATTATCTGTCATACTCCTATGCTCTATACAGCTGGATGCCCAGAAAGGAAACTACTTATTGTGTAAACAAAACCTCTTACAGAATAGTTGACTGTCCATCTGGAATAGCCACTGAGTGATTACACAACAATGGAGGTCTAGAATTCTTAAGTAAAAAGTTAATCAAAGCCAAGATGATGAAGGATGGGCAACATTTCTTTGATTAACAGACACAGTAGGGGATAAAATGGAAAATCAATGCTGCTAATATAAATATATATAAACAGCCAATTCAAAGGAGTCTACATTAAGTCTACCATTAAAAAACTTCATAACGGTTCCATTTTGTACCACGGAAAGGGAGTAATTTTATGTGGGAGTGTTGCTCCATAAAAGCATCCACTCCTTTCTTCTTCAAGAAGCATCAAGAAATACTTGTGGCAAGAAGCTGTCTTCCTTGAGTTCACTACATCAGGGAGAGGAGATCAGGAGATATATCCTCACATGGGAGTTTTGACATAAAGCTTTCCAGTCTCCTAGCCTCAAAACCTTCAGAAAAAGTAGTCATAGCAATGCTAGCAGCTTTCTCTCAACATCTTGTAAAAATTACCTGAAATTCAGCCCTAGCGAAGCATTCGCTTTACTTTGGGAACACCCAGGAACCCCCATCTCCTCTCCTGATCCACAGTATGGAAATCACTGTGTGCTCTTTATTCTTATTCTTTATTCTACATAACTGCTTTATTCTTATACATTAGTCTAGTAAGCATGGGAGTTCCCTCGATATTATGAAAAATAAACAATTTTTAAAATGTGTGTATTCCCATGGAAGACAATTTGGAAACCCCAAAATCTTTAGAGATGTCATTATTATAATACTGCTCTTTCTAAAAACTGTAAGAAAGCTTTCAAATTCTGCAAAGTTATTCTGAAGGCTCTAAGGGTCTGAGATAGTTCAGGTAACAAAATGAAAAGTACTGGAGAGTTGATTTGCCTCATTTATTTACATAATCAACAGTAAATCTAGCTCACAGCATATGGAAAATTGCTGAAGTTTTCTAATGAGTGAAGCATTACTCTGTGTATGTACAGGAACATATGGTTCAAAAAAACTGGAACAGAAAAATTCTGACTACCCTAATGGTGGGGTTATTAGCACAATTTATATTAAAGCTGTACGGCACTTTCCTTTTTTGATTTCCAAAAACCTTGCGAGTGTTAACCATTTCCACTGCAACACAGACAGAGACCTTTGGGTCAGCACTGAACTGTCATAGCTACTAGATCATCCTTTATCTTCCTCTTATTTCCTGCCTTGTCTGTTGCATATCTTCCAGATTGTGCAGCAAATGAGAGAGTGGTTTGGCAGACAACAGCCTTTTTGGCAAAAGAATCCTAATTAAGCCTCGGAGCAGCCTTTCTTCTTCACAGGAATAAACAATAATTCTGTGGGAAAATATTATTCAACCATATAATCAAAGGCTTAATAACAAAGTCTTCTAACTTTTATGAAAGTAATACCTTCTCTTTCATATCACTTTTAAGTATAATTTCTTACATCTTACTGAGAGCACCATTTTGCAGACAAAATGGGCTTCACTACTTTGAAAAAGCAAAATGAAAAATGCTTTCAATATGAAGTTGCAGGAACCTAGTTTTAAAATCTATCTTAAGTTTGCAATGATCAGTAATCTCTGTTTAGCTCTACTCATAGCCATTACATTACCAGCACCTCACTAAAATTTATTTGCTTGGGAGACTTAATATATTCCCACTGGTACTTTGAGGATTTTCTAACATTCCCTACTTTCCTTTTTCAGGGACAAAATGCTTATAAGAAATCAGAGCTTTGCAGCACACTATTCCCTATATCCTAACTACTCTTTTTCATACTAGCTATGCCCAAAAGACCAAATGAGCCTGTTGTTCAGTGGCTTGACTTTCAGCTTTTGCAACAAGCCAGCTTGCAGCAAGTGATGAACAACTAAGCACTTCCAGTACAACCCCAACATTGGAGTGCATAACCAGTGATGAGGGCTGCTGCAGGATCCCCAATCCCAGGCCCAGCAGGAAGCAAGCCAGTGAAGGCTGCTGAGTACAGCATCAGCAGCCTGGAGTGGGATTAGGTGCACATCCTACCTTTAGAGATTCTGGCACGTGATCCAGGGAAGACAAAATAAATTGGTGACCTTAATTATATCACTTCTCAATATAAGTTAAAAATTGTTCACATTGCTCAGTATAGGCTCTTTTTTTCTTTTCCCTTTGAACATGATGTTGCCTAATATGACCACCCAATAACAAAATAATGTTTTCTATTTCATCTTGCCACTAGCAAACTGAAGAAATTAACCCTTGTTACAGCTTCAGTTAGGCTTTAACATGTTCATCATGGTCAAAACAGAGTGCAATACACATGCCAACTGCTGTATCAGAATGGCTGAAGGTGGGTTATGTGTCAGTCCCAAGAACATAGAAATAGAAAATAGACTGTATCCACCAAATTATTAACTGAGTAAAATCACACTACATTATCAACTTTCCTTCAAGTATTCTCTGAGAAAAAATTTCAAAGTATTCCCACTATTTTTTATAATTTCTTAGCTGGTGAAAGCATTTCAGAGTGGATTGAACTGAAAAGAATATAAAAATATAACTAATTACAATCCTCATCTCATTTAAATAAGCTGCTTTAAATGACCTTGTCAGTTTTCTTTCATATCTAAGAATGTGCCTCTATTGTGCAATGCAGCATTGTGCGAATACAACTGGATGAGGTGTACATTTCTATGCCTATGCAGCATAGGCCAGCACAATGCCAAGATCCTGGAAGCCGAAAAGATCTGCTACTGCTGCATTCTGTCTGGGAAAATTTCTCAGTAAAATCTATCAATCACCAAATGGAGCATTGTCTTAGAGTAGCTAAACTGCTTCAGACTTCAGATGAAGTGGTTTGGAGTCAACACGAGTGCATCTACCCATGATGCATTGGGTACAGACCCTCACTTTTAACTTGGAAAAATGGATAGATTAATCTTATTCTAACCAATGTTTCTTCTTAATACTATGATCTTACAGTCTTTCCATATCTGACTTTGATCTTACAGTCTTTCCATATCTGACTTGATGCTGCTCTTGCTGCAGCATATGAAGAATAACTGCATGTCTATTCTCTAGATTGGAAAAACTCAAAACCTTAAATTGTTACTCTGCTAAAGGAGCTCTTCTTCACCCAAAGCTTTCTCTGCCATCCATTTAGCTCCAGATTATTATTCCTCTGTGTCACCAAGAGGGCTCTTGAGGGTAAGAGCTCAGGTAAAAGCATGCTCAGTACAACATGTCAGTCTCCATCCAGAATGTTCAATGTTAAAAGGTAGGTAAAATTTAGCACTTCAAGACTTGCCTCTCTGGAAAATCATATAGTCTAAAACAGTATTTTTGTTGATAATGCTAACAAAATTATTGATTTTTCTTTCCAGCTCCAGAGAACCAAACCAAAAAGGTAACTTTTTTAAAAAATGAAACTTCCTTTTTCAAACAACTGTTTCTAAACATATTGTTCTGAAATAGCCTGTTTTTCTTGAAATAAACTCTGAATTATGGATTTAGACAGTCTCTATTCAATATACTTTTTTTTTATTCCCTGAAGTATTCTGATACTCTGATTTTCTATCCCAATTTGAAAAGGACATGAAATGTCACCATTTCCAAAATGGTGAAAACATTGTTTTCCAAATCCACTGGGTTTAGTACAGTTAAGCAGAACTAATTCAGTCCATATCAAGGTCAGGTGTTTTAAACAATGACAATCTCCCTCTTCTTATTTTGAAAGAAATTAAGTCAGAAAAACTGCTATAAGCAATTTTTAGTGATGTCCAGACAGCAGAAAACACAGTCAAAACCAGAATGCCAAAGAGCTGAATCTCATTTAACTCTGCTAGCCAAAGGACTAGCACTTGTACCGCTGAATCACTCAGTAGATGGTGTCATGATTCATGCATAGAATAAACAAAAAAAGCAGGAAAGAAAAGTTCCTCCTTCTGTTCCATCCGTGTCAAACCCTGAATACCCACAATATTGTCTGGTGTTCCAATTGAGTATTTTTATTATCAAAAAATGGAATTTTCTCTCACAGATACGCCCAGAAGGGATAGCTAGGGTCTTTGAGTTAAGACCCAATGATCCCAAACCATGCCACGGCTAAGGTTCAAAAGAGTGAGCATATTCTACAACTTTACCATCTCATTACCATTGTTTTTATACACTTTTTTCTGTTCATTATAAAAAGAAAAAGTCCAAAGCCAAATAAGACATGTTTCATCACTATCTTTGGCTATGTACTTACCCAGAAGAAACCATACATTTCTCTTGCATATTTTGCATTTATTTTTAGATCTTTGTGACATGTTTCACTAAGCATGAAAAATTACTGGTCAATTTTTAAATATAGAAGAATCTCAGGGAGTTATTTTGGTATAATCCAAAATTTTCAAAGGCTTCAGGACAGTCCTATAGTATACAAACCTCTTCTGGAAGCCTGTGTTATTTCCAGTAGGCCCTAAATGTACCCTAACAGCTTTACTTGGAAAAAATTTGCAAGTTATTTTTTTCTTCATCTACATTAAATCAGATTACATTAGAGAGTGTTTTGCAATACAAAATAATTTCTGGAGCATCACATACAGCTTTTGCTGTCCTCCCACTGCTAAACAGCTTGTAAGGAAAAGCTTGCTGACCAAGATCTTAAACAACAATCTATAAAACTACTGCTGTGCAGTTAATCTGTTCTTTTTGGACTTCTAAGATAGCTCTGGCAATGGCTCAGAGGGTAGGATCACTTACATTCTGTACATCACGAAAGGAGAGTTGAGAAAAGCAGGAACATGGTTGCAAATTCACCAGCTGCTGCTGTTCCTTCCTCTTCCTCAACTGCCGTGGGATGAGAAAATGGGGCTGAAGTGCCAGCATCATGTTTTGGTGAGACAAATCATAAGTTGCTTCTACATGCTAGACCAGTCTTTAAATGTTAGGAGTCCCACTGTGACATTTAAAATGGATCTCATCCATCAGCCTTAAATATTTTTAAAAGACATCCTCATGAAATAATTTCTATGCATATGTGCTTGAAAACTTCACCGAAAGGAAACATTGCAACTGCATATGCAGCAATAGTGAAATAAAACTAACATCATATTGGAAATACAGTAAAGGTAACTGATTCATGTGACAGTTTCAGAAAATTGTAACAAACCATGCAGGCAGAATTGTTCACTGCATCTTTGAAACCACATATTTTTTCATCAGTTTGCTATTAACTTTCTTTAAGTTGCGGTTACACAGTTAACTTTCGCTTCATCAGAAGAGCAACATCTCCCTTTCCAACTGAAAATACTGGCAGTGAATACAGATCTTATAATTCACCATGAGTTCTCATCGTTTAACACTGGTGTGTTCAAATAAAAAGTGACAAGATCATTTGCCAAATGGTGAGAATGAATGGTGTTTTCAGCAATGCTAGCTGGCAGTCAGGAAGAGGAGCAACAGAGTTTACCTGCAAAAATCCCTTAATCCAGAATCAGCTTCTGAATGCCACCTGGGGCACCTTGAAAGTAACAAGCATCCAGCAAACCTGGGAACTTAAATACAGTTCATTTACTGTGCTTTTTGGAAGACCAGCTCTACTGACAAGGAGTTAACTCCAACTACAGACGATGCATGTTGTTACTGGATTCATATGATTTTTTACACAGGTTACCCAGCTAGACTCTACAACAGCAACAGCTTCATAGGCTCCACTAAAACAGTAAATCAGAATAAAGAGAATAAAACATTCAGTGATACAGGCAGGAATATAATGTAGATGTTTTAAAAGCATTCAGAAGCAGCACATTTCCAACGCTGTTAAAATCAAATGTGACATCACTGCCAGGTGACACAATAAAGGTTGGCTCCTTAAAAAAAACTTACTATGATCCCAGCATTTAAGGGGCTAAATATACTCAAAATAAAAATTTACTAAATTTCAAGTACCTCAAAAAAATTTTCCTAGATAATTTACATAAAACTTTGGTTTGCACAATTACTTTTATCACACATAAAGTCTTTTCTCCATGCTAAATTATTTCTGCACATAAGCACTTTCAGAAGTGAATACTTAAGCCTAGGACAGGAAGAATTATGCAGCTAGACATTTATACTAATTAGTTGACTTTAATATGCAGAGACAGTTCTAACCAGGTGTCAATATCCATATTTAATAATTCATACTAAACTATGGAATCCACGTCATTGTATCAATCTAAAGCTGACAATTAGTTTTTCAAAGTTCACCAAAATAACCCCTCCTGGAACGGCATTAAAAGTGACCAGAAAACACAAATTTTCCTCATGGAAAGAGCATGCAAAAACCAACATTTTCTTACTTGATTTGTCAAGTCCTTGATTTGTCTCACATTCAAAGATCTTTTTTTTTTAATACTTTGGTAAATTTTCTACATTTCTACAAAGAAAATGCTCCACAGTGAAGATGTATACTCTATTTTGTATACATGGTAAACAATTGCTATTGTGTTTGTAACGTGTGGTCTCAATCTATAACTATTTATCTCTGTCATCCAGAAATGCTTGACAATAGAGGACACTGTTAATCCTGATTTCAAACTGGCAGATGATTTCATACATACAGTGAGCTTCAGCAAACAAAGAATATCTCATTACTACAAATTTTATGGTGAATGTTACAACAGTCTGTTTAGACAGACAACAACCTTGCTTTTGAGTTTTAAAATATATATATGTACATAAATGTTATACTTACTTAAATATAGCAATCAGTTAGTAAATGCTTGGCTTTCTGTAAATGATTGATGAACGGCCATCTTACTCTTTCGTTACATTAAGATTTGTACATAATATACATCCACAGATATCTCCTTGTTTTTGCCACTTAAAAGAAAGATTTCTATCTTCTTATTATATTGTGCTAAGCAACTTGAAATCTGAGGAAGCTGGAAACAGGAACTAAGCTTTTCAGTTGGAGTCTCTATTTAATGTTATATCTGAATACTCTATAAATAGTAATGGCCAAAAATCTGCCTTAGAAGGAAAGCATTTGTTAAAATTTGTTAAAAGTGACCAACGGCACACAGCAATCAGAAGACTGACTATTCTGCAGCAAGCAAGGCACTTTCTGAGTCATTTTGAGGTAGCACCAACCACACAAAAGAGACTCCAGCAGGATGTCCCAGTCACCATTAGTGCAAGGTAGCTACCAGTTTCTTTCTGACTGTGCGCCCCTATTATTAAAGAAACCCAAGTAGAGACACATCTCAGTATTCTGCTGCCAAATGTTTCAAACCTACATCCTTCAGACCACTAGAAAGCTAAGCACTATTACAAACATCTCTTACTGCAAAACTTTTATGTATTTGTGCACATTATTCACATTTATTTTATTGTACAGGGTTTTTAGCTGGTCTTTCAGCCTTGCTTAAAGCTCTCCTCATCAGATTAAGCTGGATGAACAAAGCTATTCCTTCTTTTGTGGAGAAGCAGGCATAAAAAGGACAAAACCATTTTATGAGGGCAGTGATGTTTAGTACATTACTACCAATTGGTCCCTATTAAGAAAATTAGCATTTGTCTTACCTGGACTCTACTTCATCAAGCTTGCTACCACTCAAACGATAATCTTATGTGACACCTACTTAATCAATCAGTAGCTTATGTGAAGTGAAACAACCTTGCAGAGGTGGGTATCCTCTAGAAGATAAAATTACTACTACCCTGCCCACCCCCCCCCCCCCCCCCCCCCAAAAAAAAAAAAAAAAAAAAAAAAACAACAACAAAAAAACCCCAAACCAACCAACCAACCAAAAAAACCCCCCAAAAAACCAACAACAACAACAAAAACCGACAAGCAAACAAACCACCCCATTACCTCCTGGAAAATCTTTCCAGAGCCTTCAGAAGGATATGAGGAAGAGATTGGGCAAAATGGGTCTCTGTGCTGCCTGTTTGATCTCCTCCACCATAAGCAAATCTCCAGATAGATATATCGCACTGCCCTCCATGTCTTCTCCACATCCCTCAAGCACAATGACACCTATTCTCATCCTGATCTACAGGAAGGTCAGTTCAACCTTGTGGTCAGCATTCTCAAGGGCAGGTGATGTGCCTAAATTTATCATCACCAATATACAAATGATGGTGTTGCCAAATTGGTCAAAATATGATGCAATCTCAGTATCATACCATGAACAGAAATGCAGTTAGGAAATCAAGGATTTTTGAAAATCTCAAGGGTTTCTGTAACTACTTCATAACCTCCATTATATAACCTTTCCCAAAAATCAGGAATCTGCAACAAGAGTCATTATGAAGCCATATATACCATGCAGGAAGCACTGAGCAAAACAGATTTTTTTGGAAAAAGCCAATACCTTGCTCTGTCAAACAGGGATGGTATACCAGTATACTACCATTGCCTCTGTTGCTGAAGAATGTAGCCCACTATATTTTGTAAGCATCAGGACTTTCATAAATAAAACTAGCTTAAATTCCACAAGGAGTATGTTTTCTCTACCCTGCTTCCCACATTAACTGTTTTATGATGAAGCTTCAAAAATACTTCTCATTTTAACCAGGGTACCTATAAAAACTGCTGACCAGCAGTGACGTTGTATTTCACACCCATAAAGATATTTAAGAAATCACATTCTGAAAGTACTTGAAAAATAGGTACACGAGTATGACATAATCCTCCTAAAAGTGCGGATAATTTGAAATCTGTATGTATGGAGTTGCAAGGCCACATAGCAGTAGTAGCATTTAGGCAATAAATTGAAAGTGTTCACAAGAAACTCAACTTTTTCTTGTTCTTAACTGAAAAAATGTTATCATATTTTCACTTGTAACTAATGATGCAGAGTCCAAAGAATCAGCTGTGTTCCAGTTCGTGAACAGGACGTTCCCAGGAACAAAAAAGCCAAGCTGTTTCTTTGTCTGTCCCCAGCTGCTGATCAGAACATCTAATTCTCAGCTTCACTGCCTGCTTAGAGGGTGTATTTCAGTGACAAAAGAAGTTTCTTCATTTGCTTTCTCTATTTCATTTCTTCAGCAGTGGTTTATGAGTGCAGTAAAGCATAGGTCTTGTTCAAGAGAACACCTCTGTGTCAAATCATAGAGGTATTTTCTAAAATAAAACTGGAAAATATTAGTTTTCCATAAGTGGAAATCTGCAAATAGCAGCTGTGTTTCTTTTTCATTATAACCTTTTAATGTATATAATTACATTATTTATCAGGATTGATTTTGCTTCTCCATCAATTTTTATATTACATGTTAGTGGAAAGAGCAAATTAGAAATGCAAAGAATCCATATGTTAGTGTTACCATTTGCTTTATCTACTGTGTTGCAGATTCCCTTCTGGCTCCTAATTGATTTCATAATTTGCTTGGATGTATAAGAAACTGACTCTATAATGAGCTCCTGTGAGTCTATATTTCCATACAGTCTATCTGCAGTGTGAAGAAATAAGCTAAAGCTATTTCAGAGGACTTCTGTAATGTAATGTGCAACACAGTGTTTAAAATGAATTATCACAGTAATAATAAAAAATAATGTCCATTTTCATCTATGATTCAATACTCTGCAATGGTTTAAAGGTAAAGCCATTTGGAGCTTGTAACTTGCTTCAGTAGGATCACGCCTCACTCTCTTTTGTTGTGGCTCAGTCAGTAAATCTCTACTGCAACTCAGATATGTTTCTAGACTCCTAGGTCCAACAGTGAAACTGTTAGCAGCTTCCACACCATTTCCTTTCCTCTCAGAAAAAGGAACAGAACTGCAGAATGGTTGGCAGTGGAGGCCAGATAGTCTGGCAGCATTATAACAAGCAATCTGCTGTCCCCATCCAACATAAGGGACTGGAAAGTAAAAAACTTAGTGGGAGATGCAAAGACAGCAACCTAAAAGAAAACATGGCCTGAGATATTAAGAAAAGGCCATACAATGTCATTTAAGATTATTATTGCATCCAAGTCATAACACAGTTCATTATTCTTTCCTCTAAATTACCTCCGCAACAACTTCACCTCTCTGGTCATTACAAAAGCTTAGCGTTTTCTGTATGAAAAACTGTTTCCTCCCATCTGTTCCAAATTTGTTTCTCATTGATTTCCATTTGTGCTTATTATTATAGATTAAGAAAGCATGGATTCAGGAAATAGTGGTGCTTAAAGAACCCACCGTCTCCATATTTGTTTCAAAGGTCTCCTTGACCACACCCTTCCATGAATGCTCACTAGGCTGTTTTGATCTGTTTTTATTAGACGCAAACTTGAATTTCCTCAGTACCAAAGCCCAGACCTTCATGACATCTGAATTCAAACAATGCATTCCTTTGGCAATGGACCAAAGTGGGAATTCAAACCTGCATTTCAGATTTGAGCTGTAAATCTCAGCCCACTTGTACTGTCTTGTCTGTCCTTAAAACCTGTGATTCTCCCGTAGCAATATTGAAGGCAATTTAGACATTTTTTTACATGTATATATATTATATATCAAATCATTGCATACAAAAATAAACTAACCAAACACAAACCTGAATGCCCTCAGGGCACAGTAAAATTTGATCATTTACAGGAGTTAATTTCCAGCTGACACAATAAGTCTTATCAGAGGTAGGTCATTACCACTAGCCCAGTATTAATGCTCAGGAAATTTGGTCAAAAAAGATCAAGGCTTTTGAGTACAGAAATCTTTTTCATAAGCTGAAAATAATATAGCTACCTGTTAAATGTCTTACTATATACAGTCTAATTCTCAAGAGTATTTTTGTGTAGTTATTAAACCAAAATGGAGAAGAATTTTTTTAATGTTCTTCAACACACAGCACTGAAGAATGGGCTCCTAATAAAAGAAATAACCAGGTTTGGATTTATGTTGGAGAAAGAGAAAGGAGGTATTATTAATCTAGTAGTAACAGGATGGATTCATCATGCTAATAAGATGTAGGAACATTACTGAATTTTTAATTCGTTTAAATACATAGAATTCTTTGTCATTAAAGTATAAAATCAGTGAATTGCTATACTGAGTAGTAATTGCCAAATGGAAAGGTTAATAGCAAATCAAAACTCCATAAATGTCAAATTGTACTCTTGATTTCAAGTATTATATTGATATATAATGTACTCATTTGACAGACAGGCCAAAGATGGCATTCAGAATCACATGTGTTTATTTCATGGCCTTGTCTCTGTCATTTAGGAATAAATCTAAAATGTATCAAAGCACAGACAAGGTACCTTGCAGCATTTTCTTTTAAAACAAGGAAAAGAAAAACCTAGGGGCTTGCAAATTAGGGAAGAAGGGAGCAGTAAATACATGAAGATACATCTTCAAGGTCAGGAGAAAAAGCATAGCCAGACGTCAGGCTGACTGTGAACTCCTTTGGTTATATAAGTAGAAAAAAATACATAGAGCAACTAGAAGTTGAGTTCACATGGGAGGGGGCTGAAAGCCTGCTAACTCAATGTAGGAGCTATGGTGACCACTACAGAAGACCATGGCACCCCAGTGCCCTGCACCCACCAGCTCTGATGCAGCCTCCCAGACAGAGTTCTCGTGGCAACCTGGAGCCATCCAGGCATCAGGCTGCAGGGTGTGCCTGGCTCTCACACCAGTGTTGGATGGCAGTGGTGAGCACCCCTGTGGAAGGTGTACTCAGGCAGAGGAGCTCCTCCACTTAGTGACGGAGCTTAAGGAGGAGGTAAGCAGGCTGAGGACCACCAGGGAATGCAAGAGAGAGATAGATGCTTGGAGTCGCACTCTGCCTCCCATGATAGTAATCCAGTAAGCAGACAGAGCCCCTGCTACCGAGAACTCCCAGTCCTCTCTCCAGCCAACTGAATGTGGTGATTTAGAGGACAGGGGGCAACAGCAGGAAGTTTAGGGCTGATGCAACAGGCGCTGCAGGGGTGGCTGCCCAACAACTACCTTGCCTTCCCAGGTGCCCTTGCGTAACAGTTGTGATGTTCTGCAAGGGGAATAAAATAATAGCAAAGACAACAGCTCACCTGACTTGGAGGTGTCACCAAGGCTAATACAGACTAGGCCTCGCATCAAAACATCTCCTGTGAAGAAAGAAAGATGGGTTCTTGTCATAGGGGACTCGATTCTGAAGGAAGCAGAAGGCCTGATACGCAGAGCAGACCTGCTACATAGGGAAGTCTGCTGCCTCCCCGGGGCCCAGGTTAAGGATGTAAAGATGTGCTGCCCCCTTAGATTATTATCCCCTCGGATTATTATCCCCTTTCAGGTAGGTAGTGATGAAGTGGCAAAAAGTAGTACAAGGGCAATGATGGAAGATTTCAGGGCCTTGGGACAACTTATTAAAGGATCAGGAGCACAAGACATGTTCTCATCTATCCCCCTACATGCAGGGAATGACGAGATGGCGAACAGAAGGAGCCAGTGGATCAATATCTGTGTCACAGTCAGGCGCAGACATCTGCGAACCACCTCTCTGAAGGGAATCGAGGACAAAATGAGATACCTCCCCACCAGGTTCATAGGCAATCAATGAGGCCAGCGAGTATTCAACAGGTTTATTATCAAATATATATTCAAATAAAATCGTGCCTACACTACGGAAATATTATGATACTAAGGGACGCCAATGCCACGCCCACCATTCACTCCGCCTTGCCTGAGGAAAATCGGAAGCAACGGAGAGAACAGGGCAAAACAAGAACCCAATTATATCAAAGATATACCTTGTGTGTGTGGATAGTGTGGTGTGGATGCGTGTGTATGTACGTATATGTGGTTTGCTATTCCTTTCGGCATTCCAACTTGGCACAGTTCCAACAGCAGCCAGCAGTGGCACAGGGGGCGTCTGGCTCTGGTTGCATGAGGGGGGAGGTGTGGCGAGCAGCAGTGCGGGCGCTTGGCCCCGGCAGCGCAGGGAAGTGCCTCCTCGTCTCCAGTGCAGCTCGACAGGAGCGTCCGCACGGCACGTGGCCACGGCTCAGAGTGGATGCGGTTCCAGCCCGGTGGCGCAATCCCAGAGGCAATGGTGGAAGCGGTGCTTGGCTGCGTCACGCACGGTCCCAGCGGCAGCGATGCGCTCCCACAGCAAGATGCTTCTTAGCACAGTGCAGAGGAAAGAGAGAGACTTTTTTTTTCTTTTTCTCCGAGTTTTGTACTGCCGCGCTTTCACGGACTTACGGCTTCTGGCGGACTTCTGGCTTCTTTTCGCTGATTTAAAAAGACATTTCATCAATATGTGGGTTGATCTTCCACAACCTGGCTCTGAGCCTGGTGCTACTGGCACAACTTTGGGTTTTTTGATCATGTCCTGATTTACAAGACACCAGGCCTGCTGGTAACAGATGGGGAAAACTCATCTCATAGAGGGAAAAGGGTTCTAGGACAAGAGTTAGCTGGACTCATAGAGCGATCTTTAAACTAGATTCAAAGTGGGGTGAGGATGTAAGTGGGCTTGTTAGGGAGGTGTCTGGGTGTGGTAAGTCATCACTTGCAGAGCAATGGGCTGGTGATTTTGAGAGCCAAAAGGCCTACCATCCCTCAAGGGAGAGAGCTACATGCTCAACTCCCTTCCTGAAATGCTTAGACACCAAAGCAAGCAGCATGGCTAATAAACAGGAAGAACTGGAGATCTGTGTGAGGTCACAGGGCCACGATCTCATCACAATTACTGGGACATGGTGGGATAGCTCACATGACATAGTGTCATGGATAGCTATGTCCTTTTTAGGAAAAATAGGCCAGCAAGGCAAGGTGATGGAGTTGCTCTTTGTGTTAGAGGGCAGCTGGATTATATCAAGCTCTCCTTGGGGGTGAAAAATGAGTTGAGAGCTTGTGGGTAAGGATTAAGGGGCAAACTAAGAGGAGTGACACTTTTGTGGGTGTGTATTATAGACCACCTGGTAAGGATGGGGAAGTTGATGAGGCCTTCTACAGACAGCTAGAAGTAGCCTCACAATCACAGGCGCTGGTTCTCATGGGGGACTTTAATTACCCTGATGGCTGTTGGGAAAGCAACACAGCCAGGCATCTCTCAGCCAAAGAGAGTTGGTTAATATTCAAGGTTCTCTTCCTCCAAGCTCATCTTCCTCCAAGCTCAAGATCAGTGCATCCCGTTGAGTGAAAAATCAAGTAGAGGAGGAGACCCGCCTGGATGAGGAAGGAGCTGTTGGAAAAACTCAGGTGGAAGGGTTTTATAGTAAGTGGGAAAAGGGACTGGTCACTTGGAAGGATGAAAGGAATGTAGTCAGGGTATGTAGGGAGGCAACAGGGAAGGCCAAGACCCTCTTGGAATTAAATCTGGCAAAGGAAGTAAAAGAGAATAAGGGCTTTTCCAAGCACGTAAGTAGTAAAAGGAAAACCAGGGAAAATGTAGGACCCCTGCTGAATGAGGTGGGAGTCTTGGTGAAAGAGGATGCAGAGAAGGCAGAGTTACTGAATGCCTTGTTTGCTTCAGTCTTTACTTCTAAGACCAACCCTAAGGAATCCCAATTCGTCGTGGCAAGAGAGATTGTCCTTCTTGTACTGTGGCGCCCAGAACTGGACACAGTACTCGAGGTGTGACCTCACCAGTGCCAAGTACAGGGTCACAATCACCTCCCTACTCCTGCTGGTCACACCATTTCTGATACAGGCCAGGATGCCATTGGCCCTCTTGGCCACCTGGGCACACTGCTGGCTCATGTTCAGCCGGCTGTTGACCAACAACCCCAGGTCCTTTTCTGCCAGGCAGCTTTCCAGCCACTCCTCCCCAAGCCTGTAGCATTGCATGGGGTTGTTGTGACTGAAGAGCATGACCCAGCACTTGGCTTTGTTAAACCTCATCCAATTGACCTCAGCCCATCACTCCAGCCTGTCCAGATCCCTCTGCAGAGCTTTCCTACCCTCAAGCAGATCAACACTCCCACTTAATTTCATGTCATCTGCAAATTGACTGAGGATGCATTCGATCCCCTCATCCGGGTCATTGCTGAAGATATTAAACAAGACTGGTCCCAAAACTGAGCCCTGAGGGACACCGCTTGTGACTGGTAGCCAACTGGATTTGACTCCATTTACCACCACTCTCTGGGCTCAGCCATCCAACCAGTCTCTAACCCAGCAAAGAGTCCACCTGTCTAAGCCTTGAGTCACCAGCTTCTCCAGCAAAATGTTGTGGGAAATGGTGTCAAATGCCTTCCTGAAGTCCAGGTAGACAACATCCACTGCTTTTCCCTCATCCACTAGGTGGGTCACCTGATCATAGAAGGAGATCAGGTTGTACAAACAGGACTTGCCCTTCATGAACCCATGCTGGCTGGGCCTTATCCCCCTGTTGTCCTGCACTTGCTGCGTGAGCACATTCAAGATGAACCTCTCCATAATCTTCCCCCATACTGAGGTTAGGCTGACAGGCCTGTAGTTCCCCAGATCCTCCTTCTGGCCCTTCTTGTAGGTGGGTGTCACATTGGCAAGTCTCCAGTCATCCAGGACCTCCCTAGTTGACCAAGATTGCTGATAAATGATGGAGGGTGGTTTGGCAAGGTCCTCTGCCAGCTCCCTCAGCACTCTCAGGTGGATCTCATCTGGCCCCATAGACTTGTGCATGTCCAATTGGCTTAGCAGGTCATCCACTACTATTTCCTGGATTATGAGGGGATTATTCTGATCTCCATCTCCCTATCTTCCAGCTCAGGGGACTGAATACCGTGAGGATAACTGGTCTGACTATTAAAGACTGAGGCAAAGAAGACATTAAGTACCTCAGCCTTTTCCTCATCCTTGGTAACAATGTTCCTCCTTGCATCCAATAAGGGGTGGAGATTCTCCCGGTTTCTTTTTTTGTTGGTAATATATTTGTGAAAACACTTTTTATTATCTCTTGCAGTGGTGGCCAGGCTGAGTTCTAGCTGAGCTTTTGCCCCCCTAATGTTCTTTCTACATAACCTAACTAAATCCCTATGCTCTTCTTGAGTAGCATTCCCCTTCTTCCAGAGGTGGTAGATTCTACTCTTTCTCCTTTGTCCCAGCAAAAGCTCACTGTTCAGCCAGGCCAGTCATTTTCCCCGCCAGTTTATCTTACGATGCATGGGGACAGCCTGCTCCTAAGTCTTTAAGAGTCCCTTCTTGAAAAAAGTCCAGCCTTCCTGAACCCCTTTGCCCTCTAGGACTGTACCCCAAGGGACTTTCTCAAGCAGCGTTCTACACAAGTTAAAATCTGCCTTTCAGAAGTCCATGGCAATGGTTTTGCTGCCCCCACTTCCTCCTTACTTGACCAAGAATTGAGAACTCTTTAATTTCATGGTCACTAAGTCCGAGACAGCCTCGACCACCACATCATCCACCAGACCTTCTGTTTGTAAACAACTAGTCTAGCAAAGCACCTCCCCTGGTGGGCTCACTTACCAGTTGAGTCAGGAAGTTATCTTCCATGCACTCCAGGAACCTCCTGTCTTCTGTGTTGTATTTCCAGCAGATGTCTGGCAAGTTGACATCCCCCACAAGAACAAGGTCTTGCAATTTTGCAGCTTCTGCCAGTTGTCTATAGAACAATTCATTAACCTCTTCATCCTGGTTGGGTGGTCTATAACAGACTCCAACAGGATATCCGCCTCGTTGGCCTTCCTCAAGTTTACCCATAAACATTCGACCAGTCCATTACACTCGTTAACTTCCATGCAATCAAAACACTCCCTAATATAGAGAGCCACCCCACCGCCCTTTCTATCTTGCCTATTCCATTTGTAGAGCTCATAGCCATCCATTGCAACACTCCACTCATGAGAGTCATCCCACTATGTTTCCATAATGGCGACTATGTGTTGCGAAAATGGGGGGGATAAGTCCGGTCTTGTGAGGCCAGCACCGAATATGCGACAGACGCAAATCGGGGAAACAAATAATAACCGTTTATTTACAGCAACATTTGCAGGTTCTTTTGGATTGCTGGTGATAAATTAAGAGCTACAGGTACACTATGGTTAACTGATATTATAACAACAACACACTAAAACCGACACACACACACACACACACTAACAATAATTTGCCCGCTGTAAGCCCGGCCGCTTGGCTGATAGATCAGCCCGTGAACAGAAATACAGTGGAGCACAAGACAGTACGGTCACGACGAAAAGATAAAGGGGAAACAAAACAAGAATACACTCAGGGAAGCACAGAAATGCACCTGAGGAGAAACGTTAAATACACCCGGGGAGGAAAAGTATATCACTCAGCGTGAGCTGAGGTAAATAATCTTACCCACCTGGCGTCCCGAGTGGGGAGGGGTGGAGAGGGTGAATTCGTCAATCCGTCCAGTCATCGGTGTGGTTCCGAGTCCTGTCCCCCAATTTTGGGCCGCAATTGGGGTGATATTTATACTCAAATTTCCACATTGCATCACCAAGGTATACGTGCGGGTGGGGATGACTATAGACAATCATATCGCTTATGTTAATGTCACAAAGTCCGTTAATTTACACCTGCATGGAGGCGGTAATGGCTCCTTTGTTTCAGGGCGGAAAGATGGGGGACTGGGACCACGAGGCCTCCACCTCGTCTCGCACTCCTCCAGGCATCCAGATAACACCAGATATCAAGCTAGTGATGGTTGCCACCTGGCCCAGTACTTGCCACCTTGTCCAGTGCTGAGTTTCATGCTTCCAGGCACGCAGCTACAGGGTGTATGTGACTTGGACTTTTGTGACTGATTAACTTTGCTCTCTCCACACTACGTAATAGCAGTCGTGGTGTACAATGGCCTCCAGCTCCTCCCGTTTGTTACCCATGCTGCATGCAGTGGTGTAGATGTACTTGAGCCGGGCCAACGACTCCATTCCCAACAATGGCCTGCCACCCTTAGGCTCAACTGTAGCAGGCCCAGTTTTAACCCCTTCCCGCATCGAACCTAGTTTAAAGCCCTTTCAGTGAGCCCATCCAGCTCGTACGCAAGGATTCTTTTCCCCCTTTGGGACAGAAGAACTCCATCTGTTGCCTGCAGACCCTGCGGAGTGTAAAACTCCCCATGTTTGAAAAACCCAAAATGCTGTTAGTGGCACCAGCCTCTCAGCCACATGTTAATCAGCTGGGTCTTCCTTCCTCTTTCAGCATTCTTCCCAGCCACTGAAAGCATTGAAGATAACACCACCTGGGCTCCTGAGCCCTCAAGCTATCTCCCCAGGGCCCTGAAGTCTTTTTCAATTGTTTTCAAGTTTCTCTCCTGCAGGAGCTCGGGTCAATCACGCCATGATCAATGCGATCAAGTGAAAGCCGTTTATTTAGTAAAACATCACTCTTTTATAATCTCTTTGGTATAGCACGCAGTACAAGCTATTTCACTATTGGTTACATTGTGCACATCATTTACCTAGCAACAATTTCTAATTGGTAACACATATTCTTCAAGCTCTCGTTATTGTAGAATAGCTCAGTCCATTCTCCCTACACATGCTGATTGCTTGGCGCTTTTCTTGTTCCTCCCACTGTGACCGCTGAGTTCTTGCCAGGTTGCTGTTCTGTGGAATTTGCTTGTTAGGCCTCTTTTCTCCTTCACTCCCTGGAACTCTTCAGGCTCAGGGCTTTCCAGGCTCTTTCAGGGAAACATCATTATCTGCTCAAAGCTAAGGTCCATCCCTGAGTCCTCAGACCAGCTGTGGACTCCCACACTCTCCGCAACGTCATCTTTACCAACCTGGATAACCAATAGAGGGTAATAGTCTGATGGCTGTACCAGACCAGAGAGTTCCTTAGTAATATCTCTGACCCTGGCCCCAGGGAGGCAGTAGACTTCCCTCTGGTGTGGATCCGGCTGGCATACGGGGCCCTCAGTTCCTCTCAGAAGGGAGTCGCCAACTGCAATTACCCTCCTTTTTTTCTTGTTAGAACTAGACCTAATGCATGGGGGAGACCGACTTACCTTGAGTGACTTCCCTGATGAACCTTCATCTCCATTATTATTTGTTTGTCCCTCAATTTCTGGAACCCCATACCTGTTGTGCAAGGGCAACACTTTCTCCTTCTGTCCTCTCTCCCACTTCAGGTGGCTAAAATTCTTGAGTCAGTCCTAAAGAAAGGTGTCTGCAAAGTGTAATGTATGTCCTCGCTGAATCCCTGCTATTGCTCTTTTTAATAGTCATAGATCAAAGCATGTTACTTATACAAATGAGATTCCACGAGACTGCATCCACACTTTATGTAATAAAATATGCAACTTAAATTCTCTACCTGAACATGGACAGAACAAAGGAAAACACCAATTCTGGACTGAGTTCACTCTCTGCTTTTAATGATGGCAGAGTCACACAATCTTGCTCATAAATTCATCAAATGTAGTCCAAGGCTAGTTTGATTGTTGGACTCATTATCAGTGAAAGTCTGGTCAAGATAGTTTTTACATAGATGGCTAATTTACATCCATTCCTCCTGAGTGAATATTGCCCATAAGCATGTTTTTACCTCCCTTGTTTTGCTCTACATTGATACCTTACAGTAAGAACTATGGTCTTATTCAGCTTCCATTTTGCTTCATTACCCTACCTAGCTCTGGTTCTTTCTTAAGGTGAGAGTGACATTTTCAAGACCACACCTTTCAAGACAGCACCTTGAGTACTGTGTCCAGTTCTGGGCACCACAGTACAAGAAGGACATTGAGGTGCTGGAGTGGGTCCAGAGAAGAGCAACAAAGCTGGTGAGGGGTCTGGAAAGCATGCCTTATGAAGAGCAACTGAAGAAACTGGGGCTGTTTAGTCTGGAGAAGAGGAGACTGAGAGGAGATCTTATTGCTCTCACTACTACCTAAAAGGAAGTTGTAGCGAGGCTGGTGTTGGTCTCTTCTCCCAAATTACTACTAATAGAACGAGAGGAAATGGCCTCAAGTTGCATCAGGGGAGGTTTAGGTTAGATATTAGGAAGAAATTATTTACTGAGAGAGTGGTTGGGCACTGGAACAGACTGCTCAGGGAGGTGGTGGAGTCACCATGCCTGGAGGTGCTTAAAAAAATGAGTAGATGGAGCACTTGAGGCTATGGTCTAGTGGCTAGAGAGATGTTAGGATGAAGGTTGGGCTTGATGATCCTGGTGGTCCTTTCCAACCATAATGATTCTATGGTGTCAAATGCCTTACTGAAGTCCAGGTAGACAATGTCAACTGCCTTACCCTCATCCACTAGGTGGGTCACCTGGTCATAGAAGCAGATCAGGTTGGTCAAACAGGACCTGCCCTTCATGAACCCATGCTGGCTAGGCCTGATCCCCTGGTTGTCCTGCACTTGCTGCGTGAGCGCATCCAAGATGAACCTCTTCATAATCTTCCCCGGTACTGAGGTCAGGGTGACAAGCCTGTAGTTCCCCAGATCCTCCTTCCAGCCCTTCTTGTAGATACGCATCACATTGGCAAGTCTCTAGTCATTCAGGACCTTCTCCTGTTAACCAGGATCACTGATAAATGATGGAGGGCAACTTGGCAAGGTCCTCCGCCAGCTCCCTCAGCGCTCTCAGGTGGATCTCATCTGGCCTCATAGACTCGTGAATAGCAGGTCATTGACTACCACTTCCTGGATTATGAGGGGATTATTCTGATCTCCATCCCTGTCTTTAAGCTAAGGGGGCTGAATACCCTGAGGATAACTTCTCTGGCTATTAAAGGCTGAGGCAAAGACGGCATTAAGCACTTCAGCATTTTTCTCATCCTTGATGACTATGTTCCCACTCTCATCCAACAGAGAATGAAGATTCTCTCTTATACTTTTTTTGTTATTAATGTATTTGTAAAATTGTTTTTTTATTATGTCTTGCCACAGCAGCCAGACTGATTTCTAGCTGAGCTTTTACCTCTTTCATGTTGTTTCTACATGACCTAACTAAATCTCTGTATTCTTCTTGAGTAGCCTGCCCCTTCCTTCTTCCAGACGTGATAGACTCTCCTCTTTCTCCTAAGTCCCAGCAAAAGCTCCCTGTTCAGCCACGCTGTGATGAACCGACCCAGATATTAAGTCTTTTTCCCTGCCAATTTGCCTTGTGACATATAGGTAAAGTCTGCTTCTGTGCCTTTAAGACTTCCTTCTTGAACAAGATCCAGCCTTCCTGGGCCCCTTTGCCTTTTAGGACCGTCTCCTAAGGAACTTTCTCAACCAGTGGCCTAAACAGGCCAAAGTCTGCCCTTCAGAAGCCTGTGGAATTAGTTTTACTGCCCCTTCTACTTACTTTGCCTAATATTGAAAACTCTCTCGTTCCGTGTCCGCTAAGCCTAAAATGGCCTCTGACCACCACATCTCCCACTAGCCCTTTTCTGTTAGTAAAAAGCAAATCTAGGAAGGCACCATGCCTGGTGGGATCGCTTACCAGCTGAGTCAGGAAGTTGTCTTCTACAGCCTCCAGGAACTTCCTGGACTGTTTCTTCTCTGCTGTGTTGTATTTCCAGCAGATTTCTGGTAAGATGAAGTCCCCCAAGAGAACAAGGGCTGCCGATTTTGAGGCTTCAGCCAACTGTCTGTAGAAATCTTCATTGACCTCTTCATCCTCCCAACAGGATATCCGCCTCATTGGCCTGCCTCCTCATCCCTACCCATAAATGTTCAACTGCTCCATCCCAGTTGTTGGCTTCTACACAACCAAAACACTCTCTAACACAGAGAGCCACCCCACCACGTTCTCTACCTTGTCTATTCCATTTGAAGAGCTTATAGCCATCCATTGCAGCACTCCAGTCATGAGAGTCATCCCATCACATTCCTGTGATGGCGACTACATCACAGCTGTTGTGTTCCACAATGGCTTGCAGCTTCTCCTGTTTGTTGCCCATGCTGAGTCCATTACTGTAGATACACTTGAGCTGGGCTGTCGATTTCCCTGCCAGCAGTTGCCTGCCACCCTTAAGCTCAGCTCTAGCAAGCCTGGATATAACTCCTTCCCCCTTCAAACCTAGTTTAAAGCCCTTTCAATGGGCCTGGCAAGCTCATATGCAAGGATCCTTTTCCCCCTCTGGAACAGATGAAGAGATGATCATAGAATGCATTGGGTTGGAAGGGGCGTTCCAAGGTTATCTGGCCCAACCCCTCTGTGGTCAGCAGGGACATCTCCAACTAGATCAGGTTGCTCCAAAGCCCCATCAAGCCTGGCCTTGTATGTCTCCAGGGATGGGGCCTCCACCACCCCTCTAGGCAACCTGTTCCTGTGTTCCACCATCCTCATAGTAAATAACTCCTTCCTAATGTCTAGTCTAAATCTACCCTTCTCTAGTTTAAAGCCATTGCCCCTCACCCTCTAGCTTCACGCCCCTGCAAACAGTCCCTCCCCAGCTTTTCTTAGGCCCCCTTCAGGTACTGGAAGGCTGCAATTAGATCTCTTCAGAGCCTTCTCTTCTCCAGGCTGAACAACCCCAACAACTTCTTTAAGAATATTTATGCTGACTGATAATTTTGTACAGCAAGTAAGACGAGTCACTTCTGCTACCCTGAGAGGCAGTTTATCATTTTCCAAGAAGCTAACTCCTTACCACAGCCTACTCATGCAAAAGTACTCAGGCAGACAACTCGTCACTGCACTCATGGATATTTCCTAACAGTTTCAAATTCATTGGAATGGATTAAAGAATGCTGCCCCTGTGTCCAGGGTGACACTACAATAGCCTGCCTGCCAAAGACACCATGACACCAACACACACAAAACAGAAATAAGGTACAGGGTTTTTAGCCATGAATTAAGAGAAACGCAGTGTAATCACTTTTGCAATTTCTTTTGTTCGTTTTGGCTTGGAAAGAGTTCTTGTATGTAGAAGATCTGTATCCATACTACTATAAAGAGTTACAGTGGGCTTGCGATGCCTGATACTCAAGCTGGAAGGGAATGCAACTCACACACATAAAATAAGTGTCAGATCCTGAGCTGCCCTCTCAAATAGTCACATCACAAGGACAATGCAGTAGAAGAGCGCTAGCCTGGCACAAGAGAGTGTCAGAGGCTGTTTCAGAGCACATCGTCCCTACTCATGTGGTTCAGAGCTCTGGCCATTTTTCTCAGCACGAACAGGACAAGCCTTTCAGCCCCCTCAAGAATACTCTGACAGCCAGAGCTCATTCTAGCTCAAAGCTGCCCTTGTCCAGACCTCACTGAACCCTCTTACACATATCTAACCATAAACATAAATCAGGAGTGTGCTCATATATACATCTATACGAGCAAACAGCTAGATTATCAGCAAGGCAGTTGTATTCAAAACATTTAACTACTTTAACAATCTCCCATGAAAATTTACCATTTGACCAGTTTAACAGCTACCATGTAGTGGCCACTAGAAAATTAGCTGTGGCAAAAGACTGCTCAGTAAGTGCTTGAAACGCAGTAGTTTTCTATTATGGTTTTAAAACTATAGAACTGTTTAAAGTCTAAAATTCAAGAAGACGTGAGTTAGTACAGTTACAGCCCTGCCCAGAGAAATTAAAAGAGTGAATATATACCTATAATAAAAACCTTTAACCTTCCTTTTTTCCCCTTTTTATCAGCTAATAATTTGGGCATGACAACAAATACAAAGTCTTCAAATTCTCTCTTTTAAGGAAAGATGATTCTCACATCACTGTATTTCTGCAAACGGCAGATAGATTTTCCAGTTATTTAGTATAAAAAAGGTCTAGCTTATTCAGTTTCCTGCCTTAAAAAGCACAGTTGTCCAACAGTTACCCTCACATATATATGCTTATACCATTTCAGAAATCAATTACTCTGAGTGGAGTGCTGTGGCCTGAGGGGAAAATCACATTCAGTTCAAGCCAGAAAAAGAAACTCAAAGTCACTTTCATGAGGTTATCTGCATCTATCTTTGTTGGCATGAGAAATACACTGGAACAGAACTAAAATATCTTTTCACACAAGGAAACAACCTTAGGCACAGAGACCTGCTTCGACAAATGGAAGCATAGTTTCATGGCTGTAGCAAATAGTGACTGTAAGGGTACACGAGACCAAATTGCTTTGTCTCAACTACCTTGATAACAGCTGCAATTGCACTCAGCAAGCACAGTTAAGAATGTGTTATACTAGTGCAAGGTCACTACAACTGCCAAATACTTCATTACAACTCCCTAAATCTACTGGTAAACAGCACATGGCCCAGATGGATTAAACTGTTTTAAGGAATCTTACTGTGATCATCTTAACTTCGTGTAGAGGCTCCAATAGTCTTCAATAAAAGCTGTAACTGATGAAATCTGAAGGATGTTGTTTATCTTCTGCTAAACAGTTCCCCTTCTCATGAGGTTGCCTTCTTACCACCAGTACCTCTGACTACAAAGAAAAAGTGCAAGAAAGAAATAAAAATGAAAACACAGTTAATTAAAAATATAACGTTATGTTTTCATACATCTCATCGGATACATTTTCAAAGCAATGTACAAGTTAGAAAATTCCAATGCTTCTTGCTCCCATCCGTAAGGAATGCTGCAGCACTAAATTCTCAGCACAAAGATATTTCACCACCTGGAGCTAACTTAGCAACTTCCTATCTAGCCACAGCATTCAAGACTACAGCTCTCCTAATTAATGGTGACAGTTCAACTTAAAGCTAACAGCACTCGGAAAAATTTCAGCAACATCCACAAGATTAAACACACATATATTCTGGTACCACAGTACATCCTCTTTCCTGGAGGAGTAAACAGAGAAAACTAGATTCTGACCTTTCTACACACAAAAAAAATGTCAATCACAAGTGCCTTTATGGAGCTATCCTGCACAGAGACCTGCATGATCAGCTGGTATCTGTCCACAAGTTAGCTAGATTTAGCTACTAGACTAATCTCTTTAAAATCTCACTGTCAAGACATGACACTGTGGCTTGTCTACTCCCTAGATCTTTCTCCTATCATGCCTTCATCTCCTACCATGTTCCCCACAATCCCTACCTAGAACACCTTCCTACTGAACATCTCTTTCCAAGAGCTGCTCTTATCTCGCTTTCTCTTACTATGAAACAGAAAAAAAAAATGCCAGTTGATTCCTGGTTTATTTCTCAACCAGGAAAGAAATCTATCTCTTTGAATTAACTGAACAAGTAAGAATGCTTTATTTGTGCACCTTTACATTGCAAACAAGTGGGAAGATGAGGGGAAACATACTCTTTTCTTCTTGAACTTCGATGGAAACCTCTATCAGAGACAAGGAATATTGTTATCATTCTGTGGTAAATGATAGGAGAAGCCAGCAGTCTAAATCTTTTGATCAGAAATTAAATAATATGCTCCAGTGATTCCTCTCAGAAATAGTGACCTAGTTTTGCTACCTACTATGGCAGTTCTTTTTCCTTTCAAGACAGAAATTGCCTCTGCACAAAGATGACTATGACAGCCAAATGATTGTTTGTCAGCTTTAGAGTCAGATAGAAAGCCTGAATAAAAAATAGCTTTATTAAATCAAAGAGAATCATAAGCAACTATTTATAGGAATCATTTGCTGCTGACACACTACTCAAAAATTAACTATTCTCCCGGACTTTGAACTGAGTGTTCAACTTGCTCACAGGTGATTACAATGAAGTACAAAGGAAATTAGAAGAGGAGGACCCAAGAGAGCTGTCATTTCATCTCTCATTTCCTATTTGCCAAAAGGGAGTGGTTTGATTTCCCTTCCACATGAATTTAATTGGTGAAACTATTAAAAAAAAAATGACAGAAAACTATAGAAGCTATTGTGTATGGAAAAAGAAGCAATTTGGTCTTTTCTGTTTTCTGTAGTCCTTTTAAATTTTAGCATGTCATTTTACCCCAAGACTGCAGTGTGTTGGTTCCTTCCTTCCCCTCTGATTGCTACTGTTGACAATACAGTGCCCTTGAGGAGTTCTGCCCAGTACTAATGTGGTGTTGCTGCTTTGCAATCTGGTATTGAAGAGCAAGTACAAGACAATAAAAAGTACAATACATTTGCTGCTCCAGAGATTTTATTTTGCTCCAAGTAATTGCCCCAAGTAATAAATGGGACAGAGTAAGAATATAATAACAATTGTATTACCTCCATTTTTCCTGTGGTGATCTAAGGCACAGCAGGCCATAGGCTCTTCCTCCCTCCCTGTGCCTCCCTGTGGCCCATCTCCTACATCCACATGGAGATATGCAGAAATCAGCAGTTTAGCCTCCACAAGCTTTAATAGGAATGGGAGGACAATCATTTGCCAGGTCAAAAAGTAAGATTGCAACATAGCTAAGAATCGTAGAATCATAAAATCATAGTATCATAGAATGGTTTGGGTCAGAAGGGACCTTTAAAGGTCATCTAGTCCAACCCCCCCTGCAAGAAGCAGAGACATCTCTGACTAGATCAGGTTGCTCAGAGCCCCATCCAACCTCATCTTCAATATTTCCGAGGATGAGGTATTTAAGACCACCCTGGGCAACCTCTTCCAGTGTTTTATCATCCTCATTGTAAAAAAATGTCATCCTTAAATCTAGTCTAAATTGACCCTCTTTTAATCTAAAATCACTACCCCTTGTCTTGTCTCCTCAGGTCCTGACAAAAAGTCTGTCCCTATCTTTCTTATAGGCTCCCTCCAAGTACTGAAAGGCTGCAATAAGGTCTCCCTGGAGCTTTCTCTTCTCCAGGCTCAACAGCCCCAATTCTTTGTCTTTCTTCACAGGAGAAGTGTTCTGGTCCTTTGGTCATTTTTGTGGCCTTTCTCTGGACTTGCTCCAAGAGCTCCATGTCTTCAGACTCATGTTGCCTGAGCCATAAGTCTGTGCCATTAGCAACCACCAAATTTCCTGTTCATAAATAAATGGCCCCAAGTTTCTGAAATACAGCCACTAATTCAGGAATAAGCACTTCTGTGAATAGAGGTTTTAAAATATTATATGTCAAATGGATATTTTAAAGAAACATACTAAGAAAAATAAGATGCTCTTCCATCTCATCCTACTGTTCTAATTTCTACATTGTGTTAACTGTAACATCTGGAGCAAAGGAATGAGGAAGAGTATGCATCTACAGTGTGCAAAACAGCCCCAACCACCTTTCCATGATCTGTGAAGAAAGAGAGACTTTCCCTTGTCATTTACACTGAAAAAAATGTCTTAGAATGGCTTTGGCCTATTATGACATCAAACTTTTAGACCTCTTCAGAAGACAAACTGGAATGAGCTTGTTTTTTAAACGCAGAACCTGCACTGTACTGTGCTGAAACTGTACTGTGGCTAATTGGCTGCCTATGAGAGAACTTTTCTTTAGCCCTGGGAATAATACTTGATACTTAAAATAGGAATAAAATTATCATTATTCCTTTGATTCCAAAGGTTTTATAATTGTTGACCCTCAGACAAAGAGCTCTTCTTTTCTGCTGGATAATATATTTCACTTACAATTTCCTGATAGTGCTAAGTGACAAGCAGCTTCGTTTCCTGGCCCATGTTCTCTTTTAATAAGCAACTTCTTATTATCAAAATCCTAATTGGTCATTTCGAGATTATCCAAGCTCTGGAGACATTCCACAACTTCAGCACTGCTAGGAAAGTTGGTATAATTCTTTACAAAAATTGATTACCCAAAAGTTTCAATTTCCTCTTAGCTCCACAGCTGCATGTGGCTGACTTACAGAAGTGCAAATATCTGGTCATGCATGTATGAAGGACTGATAAATACCTAACCAACAGCACACTAACCTACTCAATCCTTCTTTCTTCTACATGTTTTTAAGTTAATATTTGCAAAGCAGCTTGAGAAAACATCTCAAAGATGGAAGGGGCAAAAAGCCAAGGAATGAAGTCATTTGTTGTATTTACTCCCCTATATTGGTCTTCCAGAGCAGTAATATATTTCGCTAAGTCTAAGAAATCTGAAGATGTTCTGTAAACAAGAACAGGCAGACAATTTGTTTAGAAGTCTAATTCTTCTTCTGCATTCTCTGTCTTCTAAATTCATCAGTACTAATATATGATATATTTTTAATAAAAAATAGCTTGTGATAAAAAAGAAAGAATGTGAAACTGCATAGCCATTGCAATAGCAGAAGCATGACTGCTTCTGTCAGGAATGCTGACAACAATGGCAACAAAGCAGAAGACATCTGCCTTGCACAATTTAAAAAAAATGAATAAAGTGAATGTATCCTGGCAAGGTGCCACCAAAGATAGTCCCAAAGAGGTATTTATGAACATAAATATCTGATGAGCACCAAGTCACTCTGGTGTTCCTATTCTTTCATCCCAAAAAGCAGAAAAATAACACAGAAAGTAAATAAATATAACAACTCTCAGACTGACAATCCATGCGGGGACAAAACTACACTTTTGTACCTAATTAATTTATTTTTAAATTGCTGTGGTCTGAATTCCAAATACAGCAACGAACACTGTTCAAGTAGATCTTTGCCTCTTTATTAAGTTGCTGCTATGCCAGAGAGGAAATACGAAGTTTCTGCATGAAACCCCTAATTTCATAGTCAGGATTCCCACACCAGGGCATCTTTATCACCCAATGTCTTATTAACATGTATGTGAAGAAGAATTATATCCCTCTTGAGCCCAATGTACTCAGATATGTGGTGAGCGCACTAAAATAAAAGAAACCTAGCAGTTCAGGTGAGCTACTCCAAAATATGGATCCTTAAATTACTCAAAACTGGTGGGAAGGGGACACTCAAATCTAGGCTAGTACTACTGGTTCTGTTCCTAGCTGGAACAAAGAGGCGGAATTTTCACGAACAAGAATTTTGCCAGAAAATTTAGCCAAGTACAGCCCACTGAATCTTTTCCAGCCTCCGAGTGCTAAAGGACCACAATGTTCTGTTTAGTCATACTAGATAAATGAAATTGCCATACTCCCAGCTGATGTGCCAAGTCTCATGTTACAGTTAAATACCTGTGAACAGAAGGTTTTCATATAGCTCATGTGTTTGCTGGATATTCAAACCATTCCTTCTCCCAAATTCCAAGAAATTACAGAAAAGTGAGCTAGCTTGGAATACAAGGAAACAACCTCTTTAACTGTGGTCTCATGAAGCAGTCAGATTTTAGCTAATCCACTCTTAAAAGCCTCTTGTGATTATAATTCCATAATGTCATAATGTAACCATATCTAGAACTGATATTCAATCATAAACTCTATCAAAGGAAATCAACCAGTTTCTTGCTGCTCAGCTCTTAACACACTCTGTGTTGATTACTGTTATATTTACTAGTAACCTACTGCATACTTGAAACATTCTCCCTTTTTTCTCTCTGGTTTAAACTGTTTCTCTTGCATCATGTTTTATAAAATCACCATTTTGAGTTTCTGACTGTTCTCCTGGGCAATCCCTAATCTCTTTTAAGAGTGATGTCAGCACGGGTTCACAAATGCCAAGTCCAAGACCTCTTCTTCCATTTTTAAATACCACTTTTGTTAGTACTACCCAATTCAGAATTTTTCTTTTAACAATTTTGTGACAACAGTTTGCATACAGTCTACTATAAAAGCGTGATCCTTTCCTCCACTCTAACAAGATATTACACAATCTTGTAATATACACACATACATCATGAGCAGCAATCACAGATATATTAGGATAAATTAGACACTGAGTGATTGTCACTGTTTTACCAGCCATCCCACATGGTTTTGTCTTTTTCCTCATTGCTAAAATAACATTTCCAAATTGAAGAAAATTAAAACTAACCAACTCATCAATACCAATGAACAAACATTGTTATGAAGCAGCTCAATAGAACAAGGCAATGCAAGAGTCAGCATTGTCAGTATAGCTGATCAGTCAGCATAGCTGATCTGATGTAGTGCTGGCAATAGTTCTGCTTGGAGGACAAGGTAGGATTGGTCACCTCTTAGAAGTCCCTTCCAACCTATGTTTTTATGGGTTCTTTATAAAGTGATTAAAGGCAATTAGCAGTTTGGAAAATGGGATCTAAGCACAGGCAATTCTTAACTGTGATCTGCCATTTTAGCTAGCATATCGGATCTGCACAGCGAAATATTGTTCACAAATTCCCTTATTGTAATGACTTTATTTTTAAAATTAAAAAAGATAATTTAAAAAAATTCTTGTCTAGATTTTCTTCTTGCACATTTCTGTAATGATCTATGGTGATTAAAATCAGAACTTGGTAAGAGTAGATAAACCAATATTTTAGATGTTTCACTAAGTAATTCTTTATGTGCCAAGTATACAAAAGAAAAGACAGTTTACCAAAATGTATTTTTAAATCAGTGAGTCAAATATTGAGTATCTGCACACATTCATTGGACTCTTTCTTGCTGCTGGGTGGGAACCCAGTCTAATTTCTGGCGGTTTCTACTTCTGAACTATTGTTCTAGATCTTCACCATAGTGTAGTGAAGAGGACTGTATGCTATCAGAACAAGACTTGTCTGACCCCTGTGTTTTGCATCAGGATGTGCTGGTGCAGTATGATTCCAGTAAGAAAGATATTCAGCTTCCATAAAGCTTCACTTAAAATGCCATTCATTAGAGGTCACACAATAGAGAAGGCCAGAATAGGGTAGATGACTCTTTAGATGCTGAGAACCCTGAGTGTTGCAGCATGTCCAGCCCACACAGAGCACACTGTACAGACACTGTCCATAAAAGAGATTCCTCGTATTTTTGTCATTCCAGCTATCACTGGATTTTCTTAGAAGTAAACAACTCTATTCATCTTTCCTACTGTCAAGCAGGAAGGATGTCCACACAAGAACTTCTTGCTGCACTCTTAGATACAAGGAAGGCCAGGCAGGTGGTGTAATTGCCTGTAGCCACTGGGAGCTGCTTGCAGGCTCCTCCATTTTAGCGAGCTGGCTGCATTCGTCCTGCAGCCGGGGAATTTGTCCAGTGCAGCCCAACCCTGAAGGCCAGGCTGTACGTACAGCACTGCACACCTGCGCAGGTTAACTTTTACATAGATCACCACCTCCTTAATGAACAATTGTCTTCTGGTCAGGTTCTCCACACCTTGTTAGATCTTTGCCTTACCGTTAGATGAGTCAGACTCTTGAAGTACACATTTTTCTCTCCAGTGAACAGAAAGGCAGTTTGGACAAGTAGACAAGTAGGTCAGGTGGAAGTTTCTACACTGTAGAAATGTACAGTTTCGCAGATGACAGCTGAGCCCTCGCATTCTCATTGCTCCTTCAGTTTCGTAACTTTCAACAAACAAGTTATTGGGCTGAACTAGTTGGAAAAGAAAAATGAACTGAGTATCTCTTATTTAATTTAAATTATGTGAGCAGACTACAACGGTTGTATGCATTAAATTAACGTTGTTGCGAGATCATTACTAGATACTAAAATTATCACCAATGTTCTAAAATACAGTGCAATTACACAAAAAATGTAAGCCCAAACCCCTCAAAATTCATTACCCTCTAAGCTTAAGATATCACGTGAAACAGAAATTCATTGTTAACTTTACTTGTGGTTCAAGGCTTTTACAGGTAGCCTGGAATAAAAATTAATAATAAATAGACCACCACCAACAAAGAAAACCTACTCAGTGCCACTATTTGGCGGCTTTTCCAACATAGCCAAAAAACTTCCTGCAAAAAATGTGTTCTTGTAATGACAGCAATACACTATATTTGTTCAGCACAGATCAGATCTTATAGCTGTAATGACAGTTTCTTTCACTAGCCCCAGCTGGTTTTAATGCATTTGTAGTTAAGAACTTTTCCCTTGGCAGGTCCTTCAGAGCCTGACCACAGCCGGAGCTCTAGGCTTTTTCTCTCTTCTAACACTAACCTAGGCCTACCTGGAATGCTGCCCCTATCCCTAGATGTGAGCTAAGCCTTTGCACAAGGTCTCCAGCCATGGCCAGGATAGAAAGATTCTCAGGGGACGACTACATTTGCAGAACACTTCTTGTTTTGGCATATCCTTTGCAGCCTCACTCCAACTGTAAACAAAATTTTTCTCAAAACTTCTTATTGTGAGTAGTCACTATGCAAAGGAAGCATGGAAGTGTTGGTGGGAAGGGACTGCTAAATCTCACCTAAGACTATATCTAAATCTTTCTATTTTGAAGCTTTTGCCTGCATTTTATATCTATACAGTCACCGTAATTTGGAACTTGACAGATTATTTGCAATATTCATTATTTTTTTCCCAGAGAAATGATTGCTGCTTGGGACTCTCCTACAGTGTGCCACAGTATAAATCCTTTTATTTTAAATTAAGCACTTTTTCTTTGATTTCTCTAACAGTGTAGACTAGAACTAATTGTCTTTACTTTAATCAGTATTTCTTTGTTTTCCTTTTGTGAATTGAATGCAGCACATAGACTGATCAGCACATGTTCCATGCAGGTCAAACCTCATCCTTCTACCTGTGATTATAGTACAGTGCAATTGCTTCCACTAAAAAAAAAAAAAAAAGAGAGGACCTAGCACAACACAATATTTTTATTATTCAAGCAAGATTGTCTCCCTGCTTTTTTGGAAGTATATCCAAAAAGAAAAGCAATACCATAATAAATAGCCCTGAGCAGAATAGTTCATAAATGTGATCCTGACAAACATAATCAGTACACTACTGGATGATCAGAGTTTGTTTGAAATGGGAGATGAAGAAGTCTTATACAGAAGTGTCTATACAAGATGGCTATGCATTTTTCTAGAAGGAAGTAAAATCTTCTAGGACAAAGAACCTGACCCCTATTTCACCTTCATATTATTGCTGAATTGCAGTCAGAACTACCTTGATGCTTTAGGCCAAAGTAACACATGACTTATACGATGGTCATACAGGTAGACATCACTCCCAAACACCTCTTAATGATACCTTGTAGTCTAGGCCTCCCAAATCCACTACAGCATTTAAAGTGTATTACAGCAGGAGCCCACCTCACTGGTCTCATCAGGGAAATTAATATTCCACCCTACATGAAAGACCTTTATTCCAATTTTTTAAAATATGCTGAAAGCTTCACTTAACAGTATGACAAGTCATTTTGGATAATGTCTGATTTTGAAAACATACTATAGTTTCACGAAACTTGCATAAAACACGTCTGTAAAAATTTATGCTGAGTAGTTTTTAAGCCAATACAATCGGAGATCATATTCTTCAGTTACTAAGGGGCAGATAAAACATGATGTAAAATACTGTTAAGACCTCAGGCAGCTCTTTAGCATTTTCATGTGATTGTCCTATCTCAAACAGTTTTCTCATTACAGAAAACTCAATCAAATCCGTAATATTTCTGAAAATAACAAAATGCTCACCAACAGGCAGGTGTATATCACTTTTCAGTTAACTTAGTTTTACAGAAACAAGAAAATGCTCAGATGATTACAATAATGTATACCCACATTTACTTACGGTAGGTGGATATTTATACATTAAAAAAAAAGGTATTTCTCACCAAACATAATAACTAAATGCAAGCAGAAAAAAAAAGTTGATGTTTTGGCCTATGTTTAGGTTCATTAACATTTTAAAACTATGATTAAGGTTTCTTGAAAGACAATAAGGAAGATGCATACAGTTCCCTTTTGTTGGAGCAACAGGAAATACTGTCAGGCTTGTGATGCTCCAGTGACTTCCCCAAGTTTACGCTGTCACCTATTGTGCTTCACAACAGTAAAAATCACACTGGTAGAACCACAGAGAAAAAGAATGATGCAGAGGAAATTGTGGGTCTCCTCCGTACCATGCATAGCTGACAGGGTCAGCTATATGTCTCTATTTCAGAGGAACCTTCTTCAAGCTGTTCTTAAAAAGACTCCTCATGATGATAGTAATGTTAGCTCCCACAGCAGTCTTCTGTAGCGCTCCATGATCTTCCAGAAAGTGTTTTCTACTGGCTAATCTTGAACTTCCTTTTTCCGTAACTTCCCAGCTCAGTTTTTGTCCTACTCCTCTCTTTCTAAGCTCAGTATGTTTTGTCATACTCATCACAGTAATGGAAGACAGATTACTCCCCTCCTCTCTGCAACAAACCCTTATATATGGGAAAACTGAAATCTAATGTCATTCTCATAAGTGTTCCTGTGCACAAAATCACATTTTTTTTCTAATACCCTTCTTCTTTGTAGCTATATGAAGTCTAAGAAGAAATAAAGGACAGCTTCCATCACATTGCTGGCTACATGCTGAAGTTGTCCCCGTACTAACACCAACCTGGGTAACTATAAACTCTTTGTATAAGAAAATTTCTTATAACTTCATATACGTATTTCACAACAATTGGCTTACGAAAGTACGTGTGGAAGAAGATTCAAGAGGTCATACCCGTTTCTCCAGGAGATCCTACTTAGTTAAAATTTAATCAGTGTTACATATTATTTCTCTGTATAACAAAGTAGAAGTTAATTAGTCCAACATATTTGCCACATAGCAGGCTTTACTTGTGCTGTGTACTATCAGAATCTGTACGATTACCGTTATCTGAAGTGCCACACAGGAAGAAGGAATTCTTCCCAGTGACGTTTAATGGATTCAAACATGCTAGGTTGCATATTCTTGAGTGCCATCTACTGGTACTTTAGCTATTCACACGCTTAGCGCTAACAGCTGTTCCAAGGCTGACTGCACTGAACAGATATCATAGGTTGGTTTCCCTTTTGACCCCAGTGTTAGCATTTGAGTTCCTATAATCACAGGCAGTATCAGAGGGTCTTCTGGGCAATAAGTGTGTGAGTTGCCAGAAAATGGAGACCACAGCCATACAAAAAAACAAAACAACAACAAAAAAAAAAAAAAAAAAAAAAGAAAAAGAAAAAGAAAAAAGTTGCATTTCTAATGTGTTCCTGTGTCAGTTCTGATGAAATCAACAGAGAAAGATGCTTAGTTTCACCACAGAAGCATATGACTTGTGTTAATTTTAACGCAGGTTTATTACTAGACTATAAAATTTGCACTACTTTTTACCTTGCCAAGTTTTATAGAATCTCAGCAGCTTGAACAACATAGACATGCTTGCTTATACCTCTCCACATGGGTACTAACAACCACATTTTCATATTAGAACTATAATTTTTGACATGTGAAAACCAAATACGTTAACTTTTAACAGCACATCCAATCAATATATAGCTCATCAGCCCCCAGCCCCATAGTCCATAGTGCTCCTATGTTCACTAGGAAGAACTGCAGCTAACAGCTACCTTGCTTCTCTTAGACTCCAGCCTGGTCAGCCCAATATTTCTTTATAGGTGGCGAAATGAAGGCAGCTTTTGGTGCAAGACTGAAGAGAATTGCAAATCCACCTTTGGACTTATATCAAGATGCTTAGTTAGCCACTTTGCTCCTGCATCCATGGGGTTAACAGGACCCTAAAAACACATAAACTGGAAAGAAAAATGCTAGTCTGTATTATAGGACACAACAATGCCAAACAAATTCTTTTGTTTCCTATGGGTCTCAAAACAAAAGTGTTTTAACTTTGACCACATAAGCCTATAAAATTGTCCTCATTTCTTCTTTTAAGTAACATCAAAGAAAGTACTGGTTCTTTTCCTAATCATCCTGCTGCATCTAGCAGAGAGAAAAATCACCTGGGGTTTTATGCTGCAGATCATAAACACCACCACAAACAAGGAACAAGAAATGTAATTTGACCAACTGGCAATTAGATTTCAATCTAAACTATTGATAGTTAATTTCCCTAACAGCAGTTGAGACATGATGCAACTCTTTCACAACATGACTTTGAGAAGTAAACCACCCAGCCTGCTTCTCCCAGTACCCACCTCTAGCCCAGTGAAGCACTACAGCTGCCTCTGCATCTGTGTTTTGGCTTGGGGCAAGTGTTCAGTTTCAAAACAAATCTCTCACTGTCTCCAATCCCTTGTTAGGTACTTGAAGTTTTCTGGCATTTCACCTTTCTCCTAAGCAGTGCCAGCCACTGTATGCCACGTTTCCCCTAGGAAATCACTCCAGTATAGGCCTACAAGTTTTTTTCTGTGAAGACATCAGGTGCACACCAACAAACAGGAAGGGTCAAAGACATAAAGGACCTGGGATGACATGGTCAAAAAAGCCTGGTCTGCACAAAGCTGATGGTGGACTAGTGTGGCTAAGGAGGTAACAGGGGAAGAAGGGTAGTCTCACCAGCTACAGAGACACCTGTGGAGAAGAGGAGGATGACTTAGAGAAATACTAGAATTTCCAGTTTGCACCCATTGCCCCTTGTCCTATCACTGGGCACCACTGAAAGGAGACTGGCCTCATCCTCTGGACACCCGCCCTTTAGATATTTATAATATCTTCTTCAGCCTAAACAGGCCCAAGTCTCTCAACCTTTCCCTGTAAGAGAGATGTTCCTGTCCCCTAATCATCCTCATAGCCCTCCGTTGGACTCTCTCCGGTAGTTCCCTGTCTCTCTTGAATGGGGGAGTCAGAACTGGACACAGTACTGCAGATAGTATATTATAAAAAAATCTCTCATAAAAGCTAAACTTATGTCAACTAAGAATATTAACACATCTTTTCTTTCACACCTGATAGTGAGAACTTTACCTCATGATTAGAAGCCATGCCAAGTGAGGAGCTGTGAAGATTAAAAAACAGCTAGGTTCTCCTCGTTATATCATCAACAATAGTACCTCACTTTCATAGCGTACATGAGGCCCTGACTGCTTACTGTTATTCAATTTGTGGATCAAGAAAACCTACTAAGAGAGACTTACATGTAAGGTGTCTTTCTTTTTCTTTTGAGGCTGATAGTTTAAAGTATTCCAACCTCTTTCAGGCTTTCCCTCCCACTACCACTCTGCCAAGAACTCCAGCTGTGGGCCTTAAGAATTAAAGGACTTACCATTATTGTACCTATGAGGTAAATGAATCATTTAATCTGCAGTATAATTTAACATAACAATGCATTCTTCATTTGACACTTCCATGTTACAGCTTTTAGTATAAGCTTCCTCATTTTGTTATGTGCTGTTTGGTACACAAAAATAAATTGCTTTACTCAGTGTCTTATCTTATATTTTTCATTCAGTTTCTGCTTTTCTTTTTCATAGCTAGACACTTGAGTCAAAGATTCATACCAACACACTCCCAAAAACACTGAGCCAGCATAATGAGTCCAATTGGTTTTGCAAATAAGCCTGGTTTAATTACAGATTAAGTTATGATCTAAAGTGCAATACCTTTAAATGTCAGGCTGTTTAAAATGAGCTACATTTTGCAGCATCAAGTTCATCTGCAGCAGAATATAAATCTCAAAATCAAGACAAGTTCTTAAAGTTCTTAACTTCAAACAAGCCAGAGAATGATTAAATAACAGCCCTCAAACGAAACACTTGAATTCAAAATTGCTTTAACTTCAGCAGAAGTTTTGTGAGCGTAGTGGTTGCAGTACAGGGACTTCATTTCTTTTTAGTATTCAGTGTATTCTTCATGTCTGAAATAAAACAAAGCCTCTTATTAGTCACAGTCAGGTCCAGAACCTCCGGTAGATTCCACGTCTCATATGCAAATAGCTCAGCAACACAGGTGGAAACAACAGATTTTATGTTTACACACTAAAAAATACAGTAATAGCTGATCCTAAATTCTAAGATGTAGTGGGAAATTAGCCTTGATGCAAATGGCAACGGATCACATAGTGTTTGTGAACAAAGCTAAGTCTTCATTAAGGAAAAGTAGAGCATCGAGAACAGTGAAGGAAGAAACAAAGATTTCATGCATGAGAAAACCCAGGCAACCCCAAATGCACACTAAGCTCTGCTAACTGAACTCTGTAAGACTCGATGTACGGATTCAGGAATCCATTCATCTACATTTCCTCACAGGACTAGCTCTCATCCTTCTGTTGTACAAGAATGCAGATTGCATTCTGTTCTGTAAGCAGTGTATGAAAGACAGGATTAGTCCTGATGGCTGGTTAAATGTTCAGTTAACAAAGGGTTAAAAAAA
>JAVFHW010028873.1:1550-18850 GCA_032159205.1 Eurystomus glaucurus suahelicus
CACAGCCTGGGATGGGAACCAGGAGCCAAATGCTCTGGCTCATGCAGCCACTGTGCTCGTCACGGCCCTTTCTGGATTTAAAATCTTGATGCTTATGAAATCTCTTCCCAAGAGGACGCCTGGAATAAATTGTCATCTGATAATAGCTACCAGGTGGCGAGGGATGAAAAAAGCAGACATGCACAGAATGTTTTGACTTCAAACTCATGTGGATTGTCAGAGAGGGAGTGTATTTTGTGTGCCTTCCTCATCCCTGCCTCCCCCTCACCATTTTCACCCCTTCATGGATTTTTCTTTTGCTTTCTTCAAGCAAAAGGCAAACTCCCTGGAGCAGTGGCTGAGAGCCAGAGGCAGAGCCCAGAGCAAATCCCCACCACCCTTTGAAGGGGCAGGGGTGGCCAAGCTGGGGTCACCATGCCAGCTCCTCATCTCCTCTCTAATTAAGCGAGCAGGTGATAAAAGTCTCCACAGACATCCCCGCTCCTCTTGCCTTCTCCCATCGTCCCTACCCCCTGGCTCACCCGTCTGCCCCTTCTTGCTCCAGTCCTCACTCCCCATCATACCTGTAACCTTTCCCATTAACACCTGCCCAGGCAGGGAAAACCCTTCCTGAGCTCAAAGCATCTGCTTTTAATCAATTTGCCACAGAGCCTGCCTCAGCCTCGGGCAAGGAGCAGGCACAAAACTCCCTCCCTGTCCAGGATGACATTTCCAGAGCAGGGTAGCAAAGATCATCCTTCTCACGAGCTTCAGAAGACAGTAAAAGGCAGCGTGGTATTTCCCTGCCTGCATTTGGGGAATGCACATCCCTTTCTTCCTATTCCAGGAGCTTTAAACTTGCTCTGCACAAGCCTATGAACACACACACAGGTTACACCTCATTCATAGCAGGAATGGATATTGGCTTGGAAAATACCAAAACCACCCCTGAGCCCACAACATTTCTTCTCACAAAACCCGAAGAGGCAGAGGTTGCTTCAAAGCAGAAAAGATATTCTACTACACGGGTGATCTGAGGAAATAGCTTCTGTAATGAGGAGGTCAGCAAGGAGAGCAAGAAGGAACTTTCAAATGGCATCTGGAAATTTTAGAGGTCTTCTCCACAATGCACATGGCTCAGGAGGGGCTGCTGCTGCAGCAGGAGCTGGCAGGAGAGCAGAGCTGCTCGGCCACCTCGGGTACGAGGGGTTGTCCAGCTGAAGGTACCAAGAAGGAAGAGCCGGGAGAGCATCAGCCAGTCACCTGCACAAGTGGCCAGATGTGCTTGGGTCCTGAGACCACGCAGCCATGTCCTGTGCACCAGCATTTCTAGCGGCTGCTGCTGGACCGGGTCAGGATGGCTTTTCTAGGTGCCCAAAAGTGGGTATCACATCCCTACCCATGTCCTTGCTCCCTTGGTCAGGTCAGCACTGCCAGGCAAATGCAGCATCCCCGAGCCAGCCTTGCCTCTGCCACTCTGCCTCGACACTTCAATCCCTGCCCCAGACGTGACTCAAGGAGAAAGAAAGTGGCCACAGGCAAGCACTAATGAAGACTGCCAATATAATGACACACATAATACAGTCAGCTCCATTGCAAACGTAATTGCAATCATAATGCAATCAATACCGATGGAAACACCGTATTTATACAGGGCCTTTCATCACTCACATGTAATGCAGTCAGTGCCAGTGCAAATATGCCAGCATCTGAAATAAAATATTTGCCATACATCTCATGTATGTGCAGACCAAACACCGCATTCGGGAGAGCCTTGTGATGGTGAAGGCTTCGGCAGGTTTATGGGCATCCGACAAACTCAGTAAAAATAAATAAATAAAAATCCCAAGTCCAGTTATGCTTTGGAAAACAATAAAACCCACATTCACATTGAATTCTCCTTAGCATAAGTCACAGTTTCCACATTGCTCTCCCTGTCAGTTCTCCGCCCCAGCATATTGCTGTGGTCAGGCAGTCATTAACCTCCTGATGGGCAGAAAATGGGGAAGAATGTTCCTGTGGATGGCTGCGGCAGCATCCAAATTCCCCACCCAATTGCTGTACTGGAGACAAGTGGTCCTGCTTCATCCAGTTCTGCTGCCAGAACTGAACACCCGAGCCTCATCACTACCTGACGATATCCCTGTAGATACCAGCATGACTGGTCCCATGAAGGTGATAAAGCTCATGTGGCAGGAGTCCTCTGCTGTGGCACTGAAGGACTTTGCCCTTACATTTGGGAAAGCACAGCGCTCCACAGACCATACAGCAGAGAAAGCCTTCCTGCCCTCGCTCGCCATCCCATCTGCCCTCTGCCTCTGATCCAGACAGTCCATCACGGGTCTTGACACATTTAATGTCTCAGTAAAGAAAAACACGATGCGTTGATGCTCCTGTAAAGCTCTGACAACTGACAGCCTAATGGCTCCTTATTTTTTCCCAGCTGCAGTTTAGAAAATGAAATAAATTTAGCTCCTTAAGCAGGCTGGCTGCTCCGTGAGTAACGCGTCCGCTGCGCTCCCTGGCACTGGCACTGAACTGCAGGACCAAGGAGAAAGGATGGCCAAAGGAAAGGACAGCACGAGGGGTGGAAGTGGGCTGAAGAGTTGATTGCTACCCATCTACCCATCCTAATCTACTCGGTGTGCTCCTTGCTCTCCTCCCACTCTGCTGGACCCCAGAGCCAGCACCAAAAACTCCAGCTACAGGTGATACTGCTGCCCTACCCTGGAAGAGGTGGATCGGGCAGCAGTACATCTTTGGTGACAGCCCCACCAGGAGGATCTGGTGCTCCTCAGCACGTCAGAACTCTCCTGAAGGCAGTAAAAGCTGGGAGACATGGTCAAAGCTTAGAATTCCCCCTTCTACTTGTGGTTACAGTGTATTAAGCAGTGCTGCTGTAATTAGGCTAAAGCACTGTGTGGCCACAGGGCTGAGAAAGCATGATTGAAAGCCTTTCATGGGGAAACGGCCAGGTCCTTGTGGAGCACACACCAGCCATTACTCACCAGCGGCTCGCCCAGATGAGTTAGAGAGCCTCGAGCCAGCAGACTGGAAACCCTTCCTCCGAAATATTTCTAAGGCCATGAGTGATGAAGGATGGACAGGGCTGGAGATGAAGCTCTCATCTCACCACAAAGCCTCTGGAGAGCAGGAATGGAGGCTTGGGAGTGGGGACACCACGTGGGGTCCAGCACCCACTTCTCCGGCCACCCATTTCCCAGCATCTGGGATGCAGCCTTCTCCCCAACACAGGGGAGGAGGGATGGGGTGAGTGGTGGGAGCCTACTGTGTCTCTCCTCCCACCCATGGCAGTCAGCATGGGACATGACAACATCTCTAAAGCATCACACAGTTGGCAACCCCAGGTAGGGAGCTGGATCCCTGCCACCCAGCTTTTGGGGGACCTCTGCAGCACCTAGCATCGTTTAAAGGGCACTGCAGAGGTAAGAGCCTCTTTCATCTTAATATGCAGAGCTTTCACATTCAGCTAAAGCCTTTTCTCTTTCTTTTTTGCCCCTCAGATAAATGCACGGGACAGGCTCACCCCTGCAAACACAGCCCCTGCATCAGCACCAGCGTCCAGACCACCTCACACAACCACCCAAGCTCTGCTGCATCCCCACGCAGCACAACCGGAGCACGAGATGGGGGGCGCAGCCCCCTCGCACACCCACAAAGTCCTCACACACCCACAAAACCCTTGCGACGATGGGGAGAGCTCACACAGCCACTCTGAGCAGCCTCCCCATGCTCACACCCCAGCTGGAGCCCGGGGGGGAACCCAGCCCACCCATACCCCCCCTGTCACGCAGCCCTCCCTGGCACAGTGTGGTGCACAGACTGTTCCTTTCAGCACTTTTCACGCCCCAAATTCCCTGCTCTCCCCCCTCCTTTGCTGCCAGAGGCTATTTTTTTCCTGATCCAGGCCAGCTTCACAACCAGGGCTACTGCAGCACCTCTTTGCTGGTGGCATCTCCATCTCTCCAGAGAAGCTAAATGCATTCCCATCCACTCTTGGGATTACCTCCTTTCTTTCTGGAAGCATCCAGGAGCCAGAAAAGGGATGAGAAGGCAAAACATTGCACAGGTCACTCTAAGATATTGAGATTTTCAAAGAGCATGTGGAAGGTAGGGAAGAAAAGCCAGCACTAACACGGGGAGGACTGGTGATGGCCAAAGGGAGCGAAGGGGTGGGAAGCAGCAGAGGAGAAATGAGGGGAGCTCCAATGCAGCTGGAGCAGCAGGGTAAGGACACAAGCAACCTCATTTCCCTGGCTCTGCTATAGATGAGTTCGTCCCAGCTTGAGGAATCTTTTTTTTTGTCACTGCTCCTTCTCTCTCCCCCCAGAAATACCCATCGCTGCAAGAAAGGCACATGCAAGAGAGCAAGAGAGGACGGGGAGAAGGCAGAGAGGAGGAGAGCAGCAAACTGATGCTCGATAGCTGCCGAGAGCCAGCGAAGGGGCTAGCATCCCTCGGAGCATGGTGAGACACACAGAGTGATGAAGCTGCCAAGGAGTTGTAATCAGGACTAATAGTTTGAGGTTCTTAATATTCCTTCAATCCAATAAATCAATGGTGCTAAATACGAGCGCGGGAAGGCAAGCACCGGATTGACAGGACAAATTAGGCTCGGCTGCAGGGAGAGATTTCTCAAACAGTTTGTTCCGTCTGAGCTCACGGCAAGCTTGTGAACAAGGTGTATGGCGAGGGTGCTGCAAGAGGTGTCCCTCAGGTGCCATCTCCTCACCGGACACCCCTCCTGGCATCAGTGTTGTCCCAGGGTCCTTGCCACGCTCCAGGAAGCAACAGCAGCCTCCTGACCACCCCTTGGCACTCCAGATGTTGCATGATCATTAACAAGACATTCCTTGCTGCTCAGGGTTTGCCCTGTTGCTTTATGGGTGTGTGCAAACCACCATTGGAGTGTCAGGAATTGTTATCAGAGATACCCAAGTGCTGGGATTTACAATAGGATTAGTACCCTAAAACAGAGCTGCGGCTACCCAGGACTTCTCTCATGCTCCTGAGTATCCCAAGACTCAGGATTCTCAGGGGAAAAATGGGGATTCATAACCTTCGAATCAGGAGGAAAGAAATAATGCAGTCTAGCTCTTCCAAATCCTCTAGAAGACACCTTGCGATTACCAGATCTTAAACCAATGCCACAGCTATAACTTCAGTCAAGTTACAAATCAGGTCTATGGACTCTGACCCAAACATGCTCAGCATCTGCATCTGGGCTCAGAACCCAAGATGCCATACAGACAGCTCCCTTCAAATTTATCTTATTTGAAACTTAAGATAGCCCAGAAATGCATTATCAGCAGGAAAATATGGTGGATGGATGTGCATCCATGTATTTGTCCCAGTGGGACATCTGCAGAGAAGCTGGCACACTCAGCCTCGTCATCTCCATCTTCTGCTTCATCCTTCAGGACATGAGATGACCAGACTAAATAAACCAGTCTCCGTATCCCTTGTCACATGGAACTTTTCCAGCTCCTTAAATCATTCTTGTCTCCAAACGACAAGGGATTGGAAAGGCTGAAATTATTTATCTTAAAAAGGAGAAATACGGAGTCTTATGATAAACGTATATGAATTAATGACTGAGAGAGACAAAGTACATCTGGTCTTTCTATCCTCCCTGCCTCACAACACAAGAAGTCCCCTTTGATTCCACTGAAATAGTGACAAATTCAAAACTGATGAAAAGAAGCACTTTCCCCAACCTGCCTATGAAATCTGTTGAAGCCAAGTGCTTGGAAGGTTTCAAAGACATTTATATCAATAACACGGCTATCCAGAGTTAATGGTTAATGCTAATGAAAAGGAGATAATGAGTTTAAGCCCCTCTCTAATGACTGCATTGGGCTGAATATAAGTCGTGGAGTTTAGCCAGCAATTCCAACCTGAAAAAGCTCTAATTCACATGATATTTGCAATTTAGGCACAGCATGGATTTACTGGGGGAGACGGGGTTCTCCCCAACCCCTCTACGACTGAGACGGGCCCATCTCCAAACCCTAGCCCAGGCTGAGCTCTGCTCTAGGCACGGTCCCTAGGAATTCAAGCAGATTGTCATAGGATATGTTTGCATTCCCCTTTCTCCCCTCCCACCCAAGGGGAAGAGCGCAGGGAGGTCTGGAAAGCTTGTTTCATCATATACCAGTGATCAGCCCACAAGAGGACTGCAGTCTGAAGCTCTCCAGTACTTATTACTCCTTGTTAAAACTCATCTATATTCCTTACCCCTGAATTACCAATACAGGAGAGCACCACTGCTCTATTTTTCCTGGGAATCACTCCTTTGGCTTTGGTCTCTCACTGTCATGATTGTTATTGATATCAAAAGCTGTGCCCAGGAACTTCAAACGAGAGGCAAACCTGCTCAAGTACACGTTTTAAGAGACACTTCCTGCTCTAGAAAGCACAGTCTAAGCAGACCACACAGATACAAGAGGAAAATAATTATTTGAGAACGTCCCCAAGGTCACAGAAGGAGCCTGCAGTGCAGGCAGGGGAAAAAGAGTGCTGAGACATCCCCATCCACCAGTCCCGCCTGAAAGCCACCCCTTCTCCTCGCTTCACACCACCCGTGACTGAAAATTGTGTGCGCTGGTTCTACGAGTGCTGTGATGGCAACCAAGCCTGGCCCACAACATCTCCCCTCTTAAAACTCAAGGTCTGGACATACATGCTGCAAAGACCTCAGCTCCTATTTTTCTCCATCACCACGACCTCCTCCTCCCTTTACTTCCCACCACTTTCTTCATGGCAGGTAAAGACCTTTGCATATGACATCTCTGGTTGACCAAGACATTAATCTCATATTATTGAGGCCAGGTAATTAAGGCCAGACCTCCAGTGGGTCCTGGTTATAGACTGAGGAGGTCAACAGAGGGACAAACCCCTCCCAAGGTAGCTCCCAGCACCAAAGGCAAGAGCTTCTCTTTCTCCACTGACACAACTTGGAACTTTTTTAGGTAGCTGAACTCAGATAGTGTCAAAATCCTCCAGCGCCTCTAAGCTCTAAATCACAAACCAAAAACTTGAGCAGAATGGCGTTTTCCTACACAAATAGGTTGCAAAACACTCTGCACATCTGTCCTGGACATCAACAGTTGCAATGATCACCGTAAAAGGTTTGAACACAGCAGAATGTTCTTTACTCTGGAGTGTAACCTGCTCATTACTAAGTGCTATATAACGCTGAGCTCCTGCTGTAAAAGGCTCTTCAGAAATGACAACATAAAGAATAATGGCCTCCAAAGCAGGACTCAGGTGAAACTTGACAGTTAAAGCCAGGAGAATTTTATATCAAAATCCTGCAAGTTTCACAGGAACGTAACACGAAGCCATAAATCACGTTGGCTTTGCTTACAAGGTTGGTGGAATTCAAGAAATATAAAACCTCGAAACTTTTGATGAACATCCCAAGTCCTGAGCGTGTTACATAGTTTTGTACAACTGTTCCTCAAAGCCAGTTTACCAACATACCCTCAAATAATTCACTGACTTCTGCTGAGTCCAAGGTAAATATTACTCAAAATAATGAAGATAACAGCCCTTGCCCAAAGAAGGTGCAACATTTTGATGGCACATAGAGTACGTGTCTCTTGATGCCAAAGGAATGAGTCCTCTGACTGCTGTAGGAGTCCAATATTGCAGCATCTGAGCTCAGATGAGACAACTCCTACCCTGAACCCCCGTGCCCTAAATCGCTCTGCCCAAAGCAGGGCCAGAACCATCCCTCATAACACCTTACAGGCTTTGCCATGGGAATGATGAGCAAGTGCTCAAATACTAAATAAAGGCCATAAAAATCCCATGTAAAGAAAAAAAGTCACTGTAAACACTCAGAGAAGAGTATTCTTCAACAAACCACCATCACCTTCCACCATGTTCTCCAGTTAATATCTCCCACCTGGCCCTGAAAACACAACACTGCATAGCTCAACCATCTAGTCCAACCCTTGCTAGACATTTTATGGGAACGGGTGTATTAGCAAACAAAATCTGACGGAAGAATGAAGTTGGAGTGGGGTTTGAGCGGTTTCATTTGGGCTGTGTTGCTTCCCTCGCTATGGGTTATTGATCTTCACGGAGAAGATTCAGCAACCATGGCTGACGTGCCGTCCCTCAGCCAGGGGTAATATACGACCCTGCTGGGAACCGCTGTTAACTGATGAACCCATCTGGCAGGGGAGCCGGAGAAGTGATTGATTTACCCTCCATCCTGGTACTTAGACTTTTCACCCTCAACAGGCCACGAAGCCTCATTCATCATCTTCATCAATCAAATGGGTAAATATCATTAAATCTGCAGGCCATAGGCAGCATCGTTTATATTTTTTTCCTTTTTTTTTTTTTTTTTTTATTTTGTTTCAAAAGTTCACCACCTCCTTTCCCCTCATCCCGTACTGAAAAATAGTGCTTCCAACTGTCAAGGAGTTGGTGAGGTGAAATGAAGACACTGAATGCTGGTAAGATGGGATGGTGCTGGCCTTTGGGTTCCTCATCTCTCCCAAGCCACTGGGGATGCTCAGAGTGTTCCCAGATACTCCAGAGATGCCTGGCTCCATACAGCATCAGAGATGTCTGGTTTCATTTAGCTTGTGAGAGCTGTGGGCTACTGAACACCTCAAGGGAGTGTGGCTGCAAGGCCAACCCAGAGCACAGCATTTAAACGCAGCAAAGCACCACCATGCAGGCTTTGGCACAAACCAGGGCAATTCCTCGGAATTCAGTGGAGCAGCAATGACCTACCTATGCTGTTCATCTGACCCAGAACTTCCCAAGGACAACGCTTCACTGTACAGGTACTTCCACTTCATCGCAGCTGTTTATCTAAGCATTGACTTGGCCTTTAACGTACTTTTTCCAAGTATTTTTTTCTAAAGCATGGAGCCTGTTCAACAACCAGAGCATGTGCAGAAAGGGGACATGAAACCAATCAAGAAGCACGGGCAGGTCTGAGGCCATCCTGCAGCAAGCTGATGTTTCATCCTGGCAGGCTCTCTCCTGTCCTGGAGCCGTGCAAGCCCACCCTCTAGCAAGACCATCATCCAGGATGGATGGACGGGCAACAACTGCTGACAAGTCCACCCAGCAAGACACTCTATTAGAAAAGTTCTAAAATAAACAGAAAACACTAGACAAAATAATCTGACTCAGGGAAATTTCAGGCTATTTCAGAAAAGCCTGGAGTGAAAATCCATCTCTAACATGACTGAAAGAGCCACAAGATGGAACAGATGCAGCATCCAGCCTGTAAATTAAATCACCGAAGAAAGGTTGGAAGAGCCAAATGAGATCTCCACCTGCCATTACTTCGGAGGCAGAGAGAGGGCCGGGCATGCGGAAGGAGGGCCAGCACTGCCGCGATGGATAGGCAGACGAATCATTTTATTAGCCTTAATTGCCATTTCAATGCCGTACCCATGTCTCCACATAAGCCTTCATTTTGCGCAAAGTTGTCAGTTCATGTCCTGAATGGGCCAGGCTTGTTATCAGCAAGCCGTTTACAGCCCCTGGGCTGTGCATTAATTAAAAAGGCTTTGTGCTGAGGCTCATTCATTAGCACGCTGCTTCTTTAATCACTGCCTCTTCAGCCACCAGGACAATCTATAAATCTCCTCAAATATGAAATAATGAAGTGGAATGGTTCAATTTATTACAATGTAATAAGTCAGGATAATGTGGGGGTGGACAGGGTGGCATGGGAGCTGTCTCCTTGCCCAGTCTTCCCATCTCATTACTGACAGCGACCACGAATGAGAAAAGCAGAAGGGATGGAGGTGAGGACATTGAAGGCACGAGACAAGGATCTTCCCATCTCCTGCCATCCCACGCATCCAAAACCCAGCTTGCTGCAGGTGATTGAGGATGATGTTGAAAGCCAGACATAGTTTCTTGACCTGAGGAAGAGGGAAGTAGGTCTTGCCCTGAAGATGGTCCAAAGACACCATCTGCAGGAGCATCTACCAGCATCCATTCAGTAGTGCGGTGAAGGTCCACCCACTTTGCATCCCCGTTTCCCCATTTGCATCCCTGTTTTCCCACTTCTCCTTCCTTAGATCTTCTTCCATCATTCCTGGAAAGGTCCAGGTTGAGATGGATAGGCAAGGGCCAAAGGGCAGATGCTCCAGTGAACATCAACAAGCCACAAAAATCCGCATATTAACTCGACACAAAGCTGCTGTTTCTCCTCTCATGGCTCATCTCCCAGCAGCCGGGCTCTCAAGTCAAGCTGCCAAATAAAATATGACTGTACGTTTTGGGTTAATTAACAAAGGGAGAAAGGCGAACACTAGCCTGGCTTTGCATTTCCTAAATATCAAGGACACCTAACTAGTCAGGGAAGGCCAAACAGGAATTTTTCTCTCCCTGAAAACATGAGGCTAAAGATGCCAAGGGAAGGAGCAAAACTTCCAGCAGTTTGAGAAAAACAGCCACAGTTTCCAAAGAAAGTGCAAAACGAAAACTGCCCATACAGAAGTTAACAAAAGCCAATTATGCTCTGCAGAAAAGGGAAGCATTTAGAGAAAAGCAAGATTTGTAAAGAACATTGTGGTGTCTTTTGAAAAACTACTTTTGCCTGTCAAAAGAGACCTAATAAGAAATATCCAGTCCATGCTGTAACAGCTCTACAATTTGCTACTTTATTTTCAATGCTCTCCTTATTCAGTCTTAGAAAGTCTCGAATTCTTGTGCACTAACAGTTATATAATTAATGTGTCTACTAATATAATTAATACTATATGTTGATTTATCCAAGTCAAAATTTTTTCATGGGAAAGTCAGCCATGATAAAGTGACTGCAAGAAAAAAAAATAAATCATCAAAATAGCCCATTTCAACATTTTCTTTAAAATTGAAATCTGTCTTAAAGCCCATCTTCATTTCCACATCTAGGCTGTCACCATTTTAACTGACCCAGCCTGACTTTGGGGGGGGTCCTGGCTCAGGAAAACACTCAAGGTGTTGATTTTTTGTTCCCATTCATCATCTGAAGCGCATTCAAAATGCTGTTACAGGACAGGGAAATTATTTCTTCCCCCATGCTAGAAAGGACCGAACGTACACACTGTTCAAACCCACAGATCTTTAATACTAGCAATCTGCTAAGTGCTAATTTGTCAACACGATACCTTTCATCTCCAAGGTTCCCAAAACACTTCATTTGCTTGAGAGTCACTTGTCCCACCACAATTAGATTTCAGATCATCCATACGGTGCCTCGAGCAGAGGGTTTGGGTTCCTGTTCCCCTCCAAGAAGGGCTCCTCCAGGAGAGAGGTGACTAATTACTGCTCAAGTCAACAAATTAACCTTGTCCCTGGCTACTCCATGAGTTTTGAGGTGTTTTTCAGAGGGAACAGCACGCTGGGGTCCTTACCATCAGAAAACTCTATTATACGGATCTTCAAAAAAGCTCATTACTACAAAGCTATGAACATTCAATCCCATTAATAAAACACATCAGTATATAATTATAATATTAGGCACTTAAATTGCAGTTTTCATCTGCAGCTCTCGAAATGTTTTACCATCGTAAATTAAGTCCCCCCTAATTTGGGCTGGTCAGAGTTTTCTTCTCAAGGAGAATTTGATTTTGTGTTTGAAAAGAAAATTGCAAAAATTTTATGTTCTTCCCCAGAATGCTCAGTCCCTTCTGGTGAGGGATATATAGGGGGGAAAACTCACCCAAAATCTATAAAAATGTTAAGGGGATGAAGAGTCATAATGCGGCCAAGAGAGGAATTGCCATGAATCTATAAACACTTCTGGTGGCAGCAAAATTGTTTTCCTGCAAGCTGTTCAGGATGCGTTTGCACATCACCCCTTGCCACATCAGGGGTCTCTGGCTCACACTGTCATACCAGGGATAAGCAAGACAAAATGCCTCATTATGTGAGCAAAACCACCCCGAGAACCATTCTTGTCTCCAAAGGACTCCCCAAACCTTCCTATCACCAGCTTTTGGGGGCAGTGCCAAGTTGGCATCTCCTTCCTAAGATCAATGACAGGACAAGAGGTAATGGCCTCAGGTTGCACCAGGGGAGGTTTAGATTGGATATCAGGAAGAAATTCTTTACCAAAAGAATTTACCAGGCATTGGAACATGCTGCCCAGGGAAGCGGTGGGATCACTGTCCCTGGAGGGGTCCAACAATCAAGTAGATGTGGCACTTCAGGACATGGTCTAGGGGTCAGGGAGATGTTGGACAAAGGTTGGACTTGATGATCCTAGATGATTAAATGATTCCATAATTCTATGATCTGCACCCTGGTTTTGGACCGATGGGGACAAAGCCACACTTATTGCAAAGCTGACAGCGACAGCAGGACACGGCTGCCCTTGACTAGATCGAGGATGACAGCCGCCTCTCCGGAGTCACATCTTGGCCCACGCTGGAACAAATATGCTTCCAGCAGGCAGCGAAGCTGAGTAAATCAGAGATGACAATAAAAGTATCGAGGAAATTCTCTGTCTGGGAGATGGAGCGCACCCGGCACACAAGGTTCAACTTTAATTTGTGAGGAGACCTGTGTGCTCGAGAGGTTATCGCATGAGTGCCAGCGTAAATGATATCACCATGGGCACCAACCAGGCAGCTCGCTCGCAACCCTATTAGCTGGCAAACACCGATCTTCGGTAATTCCGGCTATTAAAAACAACTTAAAGAGAAATCAGATCTCATTTCGCAGAGAGCGTAGGGGTCTCACGGACTATTTTTAAAGTTTGCCCGTGCTCATTTGAGTTAACACTCTATGCCTTTTTCATGTTCAGCTGCTGTGCTGCTTCCAGGTTTGTTATATTTACAACCAGAGAGACAAGAGGGCTTGTTATTTTTCCCAAAGAACCCGCAGAAGAAAGACAAAGTTTCTCCAACCTGCCAGCTAGAAAACCACGGGGGTCCAGAAGACCCATTCCCCAAGACCGTACAACAAACCAGACAGACATTGCTCCATGCACATGTTTAGGCAAATTTCAATAAATTTATTATTTTACGTGGTACCCTCCCAAAATGTAGACCCACACGTCTCTCCAGGCACACTAATGACAGTGACCAGTTTAAATAATTAAATATAACCTTCCAGTGCCCACACCAGCATCCACCTTCGGGCGCTGGCAAACATCTCTGGCACTTGCATCCCCATTCCTCCCACTGCCCCAAATGCCTCTTATTCACCAATATTATTCCCGTGGCTGAAGCAGAGGCTTGGTTTTGAAATCTCAGAAGTGCAAGCTGGAAAGACTGCTAAAAATGCAATGAAAAAATGGAAGTATTTACCCCTATCAATGACCAAAAGCTCTTTTCCCCTGAAACTGCTTTTGAACCAGCTCTCATTAAAATTAGACCCTTTTGTTCAATCTCACAAGTTTGAGAAGCAGAAAGCTCATGGGCTGACGGCATCTCCAGGTTTTACTTGGTGTTCATATGTTATGTGTTACATGTTCTGTATGAAGGGAGATTCTCCTTCCTCACAGCTAAGAGGTTCCAACCTTGTTCAACACAGACCAGCGCGGATGCTCCCTGTGATGTCTGGGTTAAACCCCATTAAATCCATCCCATTTTTTACAAGCCATGAGACAGGAGAAGAAAGGACATGGCCAGGCACAAACCACTGACATCTATTGTGCATCGTGATGGGAGAAGAGGCTGGGCTAGGAGGAGATTTTTCTTTTGGCAGTTATTGTCTTCTAAACTCCGCAATCTATACAATATCTATGTTTGTAATCACTTGAAAATTTTCAATTAAATGTAAAAAACCAGAAACAAGTAAATCTATTCTCTCTTTTGACTGTTTTATTGATTAAAATGGATGCCTGAGCTGCGACTGCTGAACCATGAAAAGCAATCTGTCTTGGATGGGTAAGAGATCGTTAGGAAATCGTTGTGCTGAGGCAAGAATAACTGTGCAGGTACACACACACACACGCGTGGTGCAGGGGCATGGATACGCACATGCTGCCGTGGAATAAGCCACGGGCAATGAAAAAATAAAGCTGTATATATAGATCTTAATATCAAGTTTGAAGCAATCTGAGGTGTTAGCCTGTCACAAGACCTCTTCCTCATTTTCCTCAGCAGTAAAACTTTGTCATCTCCGTTGCCGTGGAGCAAAAAACACGTGAGGTGAAAGAAAAACCTTGAGGTCTGACATTTGTTGCAAGCTCCAAGAGCAAGGGAATGACTTCTTGGGTCACCGGGAGATTTTCAAGTTGATGGCAAGGAGATTCTCCAGCTGATGTTTCACCTTCCCCTTTTTGAATCCATCCTTTCAGGGAGAAGTGGAAGGCATTAAATGAATACTAGACATCGCCAGGAACACTTAGTTTTGCAAAACCTGGCTGGTTTAGGCATGAGTTAACCTCCGGCAAGACAAAACTTCCCACGTGAAGCTTTTGCCATGAGCACTCACTTAAGGATTCCCAGACTGCAGTGGAGATATCTAATATTGGCTCTTAACAGCTACAGGAACAGATGGAGAACGCTTTGGTGTGCGCTGACAATACTCTTCTTTCTAAGCAAGACTATCCTGATATCAACTCTATTTTCTCTGAGCACCTCAAGTTGAAGCTTAAATTAACTGAACATTGGGGTTTTGTTGTAACCCATCACCATCCCACAGGCTAAAAGCCTTGGGGAGTTCAGTTCTGCGAATTCTCAGCTTTTGCAAGAAAAAACATCTTATTTGCTGAAGCCAAACCATTTCTAGGTATCCTGGATCCACACGTCCACCCAAAGAAAGAGCCCTAGAGAGAGGTCAGGTTTGGCAAGCCCTGCTGCAAAGCACAGCTTTGAGAAAACTTCAGCTAATAAACACAGTGTTCGCCCTAAACTCCTTTCAAAAATCCGCTTTCTAGCAGGTTTTCCTAGGCTGGGACCAATCCCCAACATCTTTCTCCCACCACACAGGTCCAGCAGAGAGGCATCCTTGTCTTAACAGAGAAAAGACCAACAGCAGCCACTCCACCAGCCGGGATCTCCAGGAGAGACAGGGATGCCGGGCAGGAGAGCTCAGCACTGACTGGGGCAAACTGGAGTGTTGGTCAGAGCGGCATTACTAATGAATTTAGTACTGAAATCAACTGTCATTTAGGAATGAGGGGATACCCACCTCCCCACACAATCATCCATGGTATTTGTTAATGGGGAAGAACAAAGCACAACAGCAGATTCAGCCTGACTCGTGCAGTTTGCACCTTTATTGGGTGCCTTTTCCCCTCCTCCCTCTCATTCAAAGTGCAAGCAAGATGTATGAAGGGAGCTGAATGGGAAGAGGTGCTGGGGCAACGCTGCTCCCCACCACTTCTACTCTGTTTCTTTGGGTGTGATGTAAACTCTGAGCTCCACGCTCCAGGGGCTCCAGATGGGGATGCTCACAGAGGCTGGGCAGCAGCCAGGTGCTTTAGGAAGAACCCCCCAGTAATAAAACAATATTATGGCATTGATTTAAACAACCAAAACCAAATTTCAGAAGAAAATAAAGTTTCAAAGTACCCAAACTGGCCAGGTCAAGAGAGGCATTGCCAGGTTTTCCAGGGCAGGTTAATCCTGCATCACCACGGCTGCCTTCAGCGTGCAGCATCAGACAAAAGCAACCTTAAATACAAGCATATTGGAGGTGAGTACCAGACACTGCTGTATTTGTAGAGGATCACACCAACAGGTACCCAAGAGGAGGCACCGAATGGGTTAGCATCTCTCAGATCCTTTAATATATTTTCCCTAATTAAGCTGTTCAATTCGCCAGCTTAAATAGCTGCCAATAGCTGCTACAAATTGATTTATCTTTTGATGAAGGTAAAATTTGCTGGAAAAAATGAGATGCAAACAACGTATGGGTTTTGGAGGATTAAATTACTTTGTCTTGTGTTAAGATTCAAACATCTTCTGGAGGCAGAATGAGTCTTTTACAAGTAAATTGTTTTTATACTATACATTCATTTCTATGTAAACAGAAGTCTACTAATTTACACATCCACCTACAATACCTGCTAGATAACAGAAGTATATACTTAAAAGCCAGATGAGATCCCGAGCTCTCCGTGGGCACACACACACACACACAAATAAAAAGCAATCACTCTGCAACCCGCCTGGGGGGAAAAAAAAAAGAAAGCCTTCTGGAAACACAGGCTCTCCATCCATAATAGATATGGCCTAAAGCAGCCTCTACGTGAAGGGTCACGAACGACTAACGCGGTGGAGGTCAAGTCTGGAAAACTGCATTTCAATTCCCAGACCATCACCACCTGCGAGCTGCAGTCCCCTCGTACGGCACGAGCTTAGAGTTTACCAGCTCCACTTCATTATTTTGCAGGGTTTTTCACTCATCCGTAAGATAAGGTGAAGAGGGATAAATATTAAGAGTAAATCACAGCCAGCCTGACAAGCCCGAGAAATAGTAGCAGCCAGCGCAGGATAATTTGCTTGATCTCAAATGAGGAGTCTCCCCGGCGGGCTGGGACATTATAACCCCGCTAAGTAAGAGGCGAGATGAGGAGCTGGCCTCTGCAGCTCCAATATCCCAACGCATGGGGCTACGAGCACCGATGTCCCTGCAAACACAGAGCCTTCTCCTTTCCCCAGCAAAAGCCGTGCTCGTCTCACCTCTCCCACAGAAATGAAATTTGCCTGCATGCTTGCTCGCTCAAACCCAGCTTCTTCACTCCACATCACCTTCAGCATCAGTTTCTCCAAAGAGGGAGTTCAAGAGAGTTCAGCACGAGGGATGCGGCAATAGCCACGGGGGGTTTGCATTTATTAACTGTTATTCTCTGCATCCACTTTATCAGCTATTTTGGACATACGCACAAGCACATGCCAGACAACTAAGAGTGGATAATTTGTCCAGACAGGCAGTAAATACATCCCATCTCATGCTTGCTCCTGGAATAATGTGCTTTCTGGTGTCACCTGCCATGTAAATCATCACCTTGCAATTTATCCTAAGCTACGTTTCAACCTGTTCTGGATCGACCAGAAAAGAAAAAGACCCCAGCAGAAGGTCCAGTAACCCATCTGCCACAGCTGAACACAGATGCTTCCTCCCTGGCTAATATTTTGGATTTATTGCAGGAAAGACATCTACTGAATTTATGGCTCCTCAGCCGAATTTCCGACTCTTAGATTTAGAGGAGTCCTAGATTTTTCTTCGAGCTATACAAAAGGCATTTACATAAGGTATGTGCAACATCAGAAGCTCATTCCTTCAGTCTGTTTCTCTCTCACCATATGAGTATCCAACAACTACCCACCCCATGGTTACTGCAACTCAACAACTTAGAGGTGGACTAGAAA
>JAVFHW010028903.1:0-13189 GCA_032159205.1 Eurystomus glaucurus suahelicus
TATTCTGGCATCTCTGCTACTATAAGTGTACTTTGAGGCATTGATAGCAATGTAATTCAGCTCCTGTGGCTATAATTACTAGTGTAACTCAAAAAGTGAAAGACTTAGTAAGCAGGCTGTTGTAGAACTCCCTTGCACTGGGAGCTCTTCCACTTCACACACAGATTTTTGCACACTGGTTCTCTTCCAGAGTCCCAATTCAAGAAGTAATTACATAATTTTTTTGGTTTGTAGGGATGACAAAGTCAACATAAAACATTCCCAACTTTGGATTTTCACCCTGTAACAGAGTTTATTTGTACCATTCTCACCCTGTTATCCCAGTGTTTTAAAAGTCTCGGAATATTATTTGTTTACATTCCCTTTAAAACCCTAAAGGGTTCAAATGACAAAAAATGAATTGCATTAGTACTATATGGACTAGTGAAGTGGAGAAGAGTGGCAGACACCAGAGAAAAACTTTATAAAGCTTTATCATGTTCTTTGCTTGCATACTATTCAGTGACAAACTAACAAACTATGATAATTTTGCAATTAAGATTAAAAACATGCCTTTATAAGTGTAATTGCAGTTAACTGTCTCTTGATATCAAACAGAAAGAATAATAATCCTTTAATAGTCTGTGGAAAAAGAAACTTTCTATTTCTTTATATATAAAGTAGCCTAATAAATAGACATACTAAAACAGGGCTTACCTAATCTGAGTGAAAACTCATAAAAGCGCTTCAGCCTTACGACCAGAGGACATACTGAATTCCATGCTTTTTCTTGCAACTGGATGTCATTGGGATTTTGTATTGCCTGAAATGAAAATATTACTGTAAAGAACTGTGATATATGAATAACAAGCAAAAGGTAGCTTTTAATTTTTCTACTACATTATTTTAGAAAGTGTTGTAAAACATAAAACAACTATGAGAAATGACATTGCATAGGAATAGGAAATCAGTAAGTCAAAAAATACCATGTTTTCCACCCTTCCTCTGTCCCTGTAACATAATGATTTAAAATTATTAATTCCAATGCACCGCTGACATACAGAAATATGTTTTAGCATATTCTTTGGGGAGCAAAACTATTGTAGAAGCATCAGGTAAGGCCTTTTCCTTGACTACTGGTTGTAGAAATAGCTTTTTTTCTTTAAGGTTTGTTTGATGTTTTTGAAATCTTCAACATATTCAAGCTCTTAAGTAACCAACAGATCACACTAGCTGTAACTGTGAAGTTGAGGCAGAAAAAAGTTTAATCAGCTGAGAAAAATTTTAAGTTACAATTCATAATTGTACTTTTGGGACCAGTTTCATAGAATAAGATGCCTGTAAAGTGGATCTAAGGTTATAATTTACTGTGGTTCATTATTTCACTTACGCAGGAGAACAACTATTTTCAGCTTTTTCATAGTATATTTCTGACATCTCAGTGTTATTTCTTCCATGTCCTCAACTTTGACTTCTACCATAAGATATATGAAACAAGGCATATGAACTGGGGTTTCTTAAAGTGAAAAATAATTACTAATAGTAAACCTAAAATAAGTTCCAACAGCCATCGCTTAATGATTTCCCATTACAGCTTTATATTCAGCATTCCACAAAATCTGTAATGTAACTTCTGAATACAATTTTAGTGAAGATTTTCATATCATGTCACAGAATGTGCTTGGATACGGAACAGAAGCGTGGAACACATTGAGTTTTGCTTAATTTTGCTTCCAAAGAACTGTCATTAACTTTAGAAAACATACATCTCTTATTTCTTGTCCAGCTCCTTTGTAAGCTTGAAGGTCTGCAAGCATACTTTCGGAGTCCTGTAAGACTGCACTGATCTGATTCCATACCTCCCTCTCTCCATCTGTGGGCTGTGCATCTAAGAAACAGAAGAGCAAAATGCACAAAGTCAAAAGGTAGCTGCAATACAAATAGCAAGATTAGTCAGTTCTACTTAACAACATCATATCCAGCTTGACTATGTGTAATGTCATTCTGATCTGTTTTTCTTTAAACATAAAATTATACTGCACCACCATTCTGCTAACATCCAAATTTCTGCTTTGCATCACAAGGAAGGAAAAATAGTACAGTGTTTGTATGCTCTGGCTCACAATGCCTCTTGTCAAAAATGCAGCATTTTAAAGCGAAGCAGTATCATAAAGCAATCTTATTAGAAAACAGGATAATGCGTCAGTCCTTTCGTAAAAATGTCCCTCTCTTTCATGAGCTCCACAGCTCTATTACAAAGAATTGTTCACTTTCTTGCAGCTTGGGGATAAAATCAGGCCTTTCATTGGATGGAGTAGTGGGATATAACACCACTTTGACTTTCCTCCAGACTAAAATAAATCCATCTCTGTCAATGATCAGTTTTCAGGGTGGAAGTGACCTGTACATCTTTACTGTTCAGAGAAATAACATTTGGAAGTAGAATAATTTTCCCAATTGAATCCCATCCAATGCGATTTTCAAAGCAGTGACAACAGATGTTATCCCTAAGAACATCAACACGTTAGACAAGGTAGAGATCTTCTGTGATCTTTGGCTTGCAAACAAAGACGAGTGGCACTGACTAAAGCCTGGATGACCTGTAGAATTGTAGTCAGTATTTGTAGAAACAATCACATCGTTCCAGCAGATTTCTACAGAGACACAACTTTTTTTTTCTTAGATTTGTATTAGATTGTGAAGATAGAATTTTAATTTTTGTGGAAGAAAAAAAAAAACTTTGCAGGTGAATCTTAGCACTTTGGGACTACTTGTTTGAATTAAAAGCAATGAGACACCTTCAGTTCAAAACTCACTGATTAGGAAGAGCTACTGCATACATGTCTACATTAATAGACAAGAAATATTAAAAATATTTTTTCTATTTAATCTTCTCACTCTCCTTAAGAAATGAGACAGTTTTCCACCCATATATCAGTATGGAATTCTTTTACCCACCCCACCACTAGAAACAAATGAAACAGAGATCATTGGAGAGCACGGAAAGAGCAGGCATTCTCTCCATGACATTGCAGGTTAGGATAATTCATTTAAATGTGACAAGTTGTCTATGGACCTTGCATGAATGAGACACAAGTGGCTATTTACGTGTCAGTTGCTCTGAAGTAACTAATACTTTCTTATATTCCTATGTCTCTGTGAGTCCCACGAGACTGGGCACATGAAACAATACAGATTTAACTTTCCTTTAATTCTGGAAGTTTTCCCTGATCTTGTTTAAAAGACAGAACAAATGAAAGTAAAAATAAGCTGGGCTTGCTCAGCTGGGTTTTATATCCAAAACATTTCAAGTAACAAAAACTTCCACTGTCCTTCAAAAAGTGAGGGAAAGTGGCACCAGAGGAAAGAACTATCCTAAAAATGACAAAGCTGTTGAACCAACCTATCAGTCACATCAAGTTTACAGTGTTCCTGACTGGTTTTTTCCCCAAGCTGCAAGAAATCTCAGGTATACACCATAAAGGGTCTGTCACCTTGTGACACAGGAAAAAAACAGTAAGCACTTCTGAGTTCAACAAAGAAAGTGGTAATCTTGCTGAACAGTTACATACCATAGAACAATAGAGTAGGGGGAAGGTAGGAGTCACCTACAAATCAGTATCTATCTATATTTTAATAGTTAAATAAATTAATTAAAATAACATTTTCAGTGAATATTAAGACACAAAAGACAATAAGTAATTTATTAGTACAGTTCATGAGTGTAAAATTTGAATGTTCAGGTCACCTGAAGCATGAGTTTGGTTAATAAGGCACTTCTATGTTACTTTATCCAATTTATTTGCTTTCAAAAATATTAGCCCCTAATAGAAATGTGAACACTACAGACTGCTCAGCACTTTGGGATGTAAAAATTGCCTTTAGTAACATCATTTAATGTTAGTTCTTTCTCAAATTTTTCCAATCCATTTTTCAGAAATTTGGGGAAGGTTGAATATTTGAAGCCCATTGAGCTTTCTGTAGTATCCCAGCACCTGGGGAAGTAGGAGTAGGAGGAAGGCAGGTGGGAGGAAGAGGGAAAGAAAAGGGAAGGGAGGGGAGGAGGGCTGCAAAGGCCACAGAGCAACAGACTTAGCTTGCATTTGCAAAAGCGGTTTCTATTTATGCTGAAAGTATTTAGCTTAAAAATAATGGTAGGGAGGATGATTCAGCTTTTTAAAGAAAAAACCAACATGCATCTTACTTATGAAATATATGTTAAGCAAACAGATGTTTTGATAAGACCATGGCCATGTTTCAAAAGGGATTTTATATGAAGACCTTGCCAAAAATGGTCAGCTAAAATACCTGTAACCAATCACTTTGAAAAAGATTTCATCTTGCTGTTGACAACAGTAATAATAGCAGCAACAACAACAACTAAAAGGAATGCAGATTTCTTCATGACAGATTCTGGCTTTTAAAATTGGTTTTTCTATTCTAATAATACCAAAGCTTGTTCCTCTGTTCTTACTTCAGAAATGCCATTCCTGAATCACAGTGTGGAATCACTGCTTGGCAGTGCTCACCTCTTATCCCTGCGTAGCACCACAGAACAGCACCTGCTTAAGCAATTTGAGCCCATTTATAAATACTGACTAATCCACACTGAATGCAAGCCCTCTCAATAATAAGTCACCATAATCATGGGAATTACTGCATTTCAAGCCTGAGTTTTTAGAGTACTCATGATTAGCATTCAGAGTATACTGTCTTTAATAAGACAAAACAGGAAACCCTTTCACTTCCCTTTGCCCAAATGTTTCTAACGTGAACCCTAAATCTGACAATGAAATGAATCTTCTATCAAATTAATTCAAGAGTCAGACCAGGCTTGACTCTTTCATATACAGAGTCTAGCAGCAGATTTTCATTTAGAAGGCAAAAATTTTAGCTCTGGAGAGAAATGTAATTCCATTGGCTCCACCAGAGATAACCTGGGTATGGTAATTCAGCCCTTCCATGAACAAATGCTCTCTTTCACCTTTACACATGGTTTATTTCATGTATTCGATGGGGCTTCAGACTTCATAAAAAATGGAGGAAAGCTGGACCCACTTGTGGATGCATTAAATACTTCAGGTGCATGATGGGGGTGTGAAGGTGGAATCATTATCTTCTTTGACAAATATCAATCATTTTCCCCAAACCCCTCCCCCTAACAGTGCAAGGTATCTACCTCATTCTTCACCAAGTGTGCACTAGAAAAACCAGAGAAACTGCTTTGTAGGTAAGACCTTAGTACTCATAGGACATGAATTAAATAGAAAACCTGTATGAAGCTTTTACCAGTACAAAATTGAGTATATCAATATCTCAGTAATTAATTTTTATGAAGAGATAACAAGACAGTACTAATATAAGAGCTTCCAAGCTACACACCCTTTCTGTACCGGAAATACAGACCAAAAACTGACTGCAGGTTAAGAGGATTCCCATCGAAGCTGGTGAGTGCTTGCATTTCAGTGACTGCAGAATTATACTTGTCAATAAAAACTTCATACCCTCCTGGCCTTGACAGTCTAGCTAAAGAATAGTGAGTAAAGCAAGATGTCTTAAAGGCTCCGCTTTCAGCTTTTCTTGTCCTGTCCACTGCTGAAGGTAGCCACTGACAGCAAATTAGGAGAGGAGTGCATATATTTTACTACATAATGCTGAAGTCCTATTTCAGGTTTTTCACCATGACAACGATTTTTTCTATTTCAGTCTGGGACAAAATTAGACAAAATGCTAGTTTATGTCCTTAGAAAGGACAAAAGGCATTACAACTACAGTGAATAATGCATTTTTGAGAGTATTAGAACCTGTTATACTCCATACAATGAAAGGAATAGTATTAGGTAGAAACAGTACCCTGTCCAGTCTACACTGGATTTTTTTAATTTCATCCTTTCTAAACTAGCTAGAACAAAGCGAAACTCCCTAAACTGTTAATACTTGCTATAGGCATGGTGCTGTGCCAGGGGTATCAGTGCCAGGCTTCAGCTCCGCGGCAGACACGGAGCGGACGGTTTCTCTGCGACTGAGCCAGTTTCTTGCTCAGGGCTCTCTCTGCAGAGCTGGAAACAAGAGTTTAATCTCCTGCAGGCTGGATGCAGATTACATCTCCAGCCTTGGAACGAGGGTATTAATTAATATCCTATTATGCAAAAAGTGGGCAGTTACTCTGCTGCCAGACTTGTTCTAATAATAGACACTTTTAATCATACATGAACAATGATAAATGAAAATGTCATGAATCTTTCTGGGGACGGGGCAGGGGAATCCTAGAAGGTGTCCTTGATTCCTGGGGGGATGAGGGGGATTAAACTAGGATGTTAACCTAGTTAATGTTTAGGAAAAAAGGGAACCTGCCCAGGGCAAGGTTAGGGAGTTTGGTCTTACAAAAGGTATTTGTATGTGAAGAGAGGATGGGACTTCAGGTGTTTCCTTAGGACACCTCCTCCCAATAACCTATAAGCTTTAGTCTTTTAGGTACAAAACAAATTCATGTCAGCTCAACATTCAAATAATTTCCAAGAATTTGTGTGGAATTATTTGTTTACTTTGCATGAAAACGGCCCTCTACAGGCAGCAGTAATTTGACAATAGACTTTCTGCAAAAAAGAGCACTTCTAAGCTGCTCTGGAAAGAGCCTCAAATGCCCAGAATTCATTTACCTGTGACTAATTTAAACAAGGTCAACATCTAAAGACCAAAAAAGTTTTTGAACTGAGAAAATCCATTTCAGGCAAATTAGCCCTATATGGGCTCATGAAACCCTGAAATCCACAGACTCTCAAGACTTGTCATGCACTTACTCTTCCTGACGTTATTTTCAAGGAAGGAATCAAAGTAAAGTACGTGGTATATAATCAAATCCAATACGCAGCAGTTTGATTAAGAACACCCACACCAAGATACAACTGTAAACCAGCAATACAGTTCACTTTCTGGGAATGAAGGGATCCTTGCTCTTTTCATAAACCTTTTGGCAGATCTTAAAAAAAGAGTGATTTGGCTGAATGCATACACTTTGCATCTCACCTCAAAAGAAGTTGTTTTCACCTGCATAGGAGAACACTATTTTCTCCCATATCACTCGCTGAATTTACCACAGTTCCTATCTGACTGTTTGCTTTCAAGGTTGGACTGAATGGATCTTCAAATTGCTTCTCCTTGCACAGATCCAGAGTAACTGCCTGACTCTAAAATGATTCTCAGAGAGCATACGGAACTGCTTTTGCTATACAACATCAAATTAATGCTGGATTCAAACTTTTTCAAGTATGACTATGGAGTTACCAAACTTGCTTCCTGGTTTGGAATTAAGTATAATGTCAGTAAAAGGTGTCATAAGAATCGCAACTGATGTTATAGCAAGCCACAGGAAAGGGGAGAAAAATAGATTATTTAAAATAATTTTTTTAGCTTAAACTTTTCTAGGGAAAAATTAAAACAGCTACTAAAAAAAAAAAACGAACCAAAAAATGGAAGGTGACATTTTGAAACTTCTTTTTCTTTAATGATTCTTTCCCATTTTCAAATAGAGCACAAGGCAGAATTTGAAAAAACGCACAACTTTCAATTAGGTGACTAAATTCATTTTTTCTAAGTGTTCCTGTTTCTACCTTCCCAGTTTTCAAGACCTCAAGAATTGCATAGAAGAGATGTACTGGAACAATGTACTGGCTAACTATGAAAAAACAGGTTAGTGAAAAATATTTAAGAGAACAGTGAGCATGCAGCTGATGAAAAACAACTTGTAATTAAGCATATTTCAAAACAAAGAAACAAAAATCCATAATATAGTTTTTCAAAAGATGAGACACAAGACTGTCCTCCTCAAATTTTTCATCAAAACAGAATACTGCCCTGGAGAACAATTAATTCACAAGAAAATAAATTCATTTTTGTTGCACAGAACAACTCATCCTGACAACGCATTGCTTATAAAATGTGTATTAATTAAGGATAATAAGTGAAAACCATAAAATTCAAACCTACTACACTGACCTTACTGTGTAGCTTCATGAGTGACCTAAGATATCTAAATCCGTACAGCTGCTTGCCACCCTCTCCCTCATTTCTGTTCCCATGCGTGTGCCACTGCTGGGGCTTTTCTAACCATGCCATCATCCACATCAGCCTGACCTCACTGGAAGATTACTTAGTAGGTGGGGGGTACTTTGGTGGGTTTAACAGCTAGCTTTTAGCAAGTTCATTTTCCCACATAGCTATTGTTGACGAGAGGTGCAATCATGTCTTTCTACATTTCAATTTTAGCATAAGGATGTTAGACTGTGGCAAAGCATCACCCATGGAATGACCCCTTTGGAGCAGCACAGATTAAACTGACTGTCAAACGAAGTTAACACCTTAATGTTCTTTCCCCACTTTCTTTATATAAACATTTGTATAACTTTGACCAACATCAGCCTATAAAGCCTCTGATTTTTGAGGCACAGAGACAGATTGTAGCTGTTCTACTCCTGTGTACGAGGAAAAAGGCTGTTTCTGTTTTCCTAAGCACTATTTGTGTGGCATGTTGTACACATAGCAGGAACAAATATGTCACACACCCTCCTTCCAGGTACAACACATACCAGGTGAAAAGTGGCAAAAAAATATACCAGGGCGAGTATCCGAAAACACTGTAAACATTTCAGAAGCGGTGCTGACAGATTTGGGATTTCATCTTAGAGCTAGTGAAAAAGTGCACAAAAAGTAGCAAAAAAAAAAAAGCAGCACTATGCTGATGCAAATAATTAAAAGAAAGTAAACACATCAACTCAGCACATCCCTCATCCTCTGAATGGCCAACTGTAGTGACAATTTTTATCCATGAATTCAAACTGAAAATTCAGGCCACAGAAAGCCACACATCCAGTGAGCACACAGGAAGGCTCTTATCTATGTCCACCAAGAGCAGGGGTCCTCAAACTTTTTAAACAGGGGGCTGGTTCACTGTCCCTCAGACACTGTCGGGGGATGGACTACAGTTTGGAAAAAAATGAACAAATTCCTATGCACACTGCACATATTTTATTTGTAGTAGTGCACAAAAAACAGGAAAAAGAATGCCGTATCCGACCTGCAGGCCGTAGTTTGAGGACCCCTGACCAAGACTGTTCATTTACACCATAGGTTGGCTACTTAAAGGAGACCAAAGCACACATCTACAGGTGTCTGCAGTCACATCTCTTCAATACGGTAGAGACTTTGTGTCATAAAAAACCTCCAGGACTTTATTTCACAAAGTAAAACACTTTAACCTTTCATTCAGGAGCATCAAACTCACTGAAATGTGGAGATGATATTTTTATTCCTCTCTGGGTAGATGTGCCTGACTAGCATGCCCATGTGCTTGCACTAACTACTGATCACTTCCCATGGGAGAGGGTGCTTCACCCTGTTCGGCTCTTGGCAAGGCACTTTTAGAAAAAAAATCAATCTTTGCTGCCAAGGCAACGAAACAGGTATTTTCACCACCATCTCTGCTCCACCAAGGTTTCCCACTGCCAGACCACCAGTTTCCTGCCAAGTCTGTAGCCTGGGTCAGAAGTACTTTCTTACCATCCAGGACAAGATAGGGGTGATTAAACCTGGAAACTTAAGAGCAGCTGAAAACCTTCATAATAGCTTGGAAAAGCCACGGAGTGCTACCAAAGCCTTTGAAAGTTTGACAGAAAAAAATAACATGGTGGTTTCGATAAAGGCTTGACATCCCAGGTTTACCATAAAATTCTCAAATGATATAGAGAGCAGAGAAAAAGGGATACGTGGCTCCTAAACCCAAACTAATCAATTAACTTTTTTTTAATCATTTAAAACTGATTCTTCATGAGGTAAAAAATGGATGATGCATTTTACCTTCAATGAGGTAAAAAAGATCTACATGAGAAGATTACAGAATCATAGAATAGTAGGGGTTGGAAGGGATGTCTGGAGATCATCTAGTCCAACCCTCCTGCTAAAGCAGGGTCACCTAGAGCAGGTTACGCAGGAACATGTTCAGGCAGGTTTTGAAAGTCTCCAATGAAGGAGACTCCACAACTTCTCTGGGCAGCCTGTTCCAGTGCTCCATATTAAGATATGTGCAAAGTTGTAGTCATACTCTCCAGCTCTCATCCACGAAAGCAAGTCTGAACAATTTACTGAGATTTAAGTATGTGTTCAAATGCCATTTTGTACCAGTGCTTCAGAGTGTGTACACACATACAGTCTCATGTGTCAAGAACTTTTTTTTTTTTCCAGAAAAACAATTCAGGAATAAATGTTTCAAGAAAACTATTTCAAGGTAATAAAAGTTTGTGTCTAATCACCTGAAATTCACTCTTAAACCATGCTTCAAAACAAAGTTACTTTAAAAACACTGGCTTCTCTCAAAACTTTTTTGATGGCTTTTTTTTTTAGAATAAAGGTATTAAGAGACAAAACATCGCACACTGTTAGCATTTCAAATAAAAAGTGTTTCACATAAGTAGTGAAGTCAGATTAAACCCATATTTAAGGATCTGATGACCAGTTTTTAGGACAATGTCTAGAAGTACATGCAGGGAAACTGTAATTGGCAAAAGTGAAATAGCTTTGAGTCAGATATAGATGTGATAAGGAAATTAGAATATGAAACACTGTTTTGCAAACTGATAACCATGCAATTAAGAGAGATGCAATCAAGCACATACACTTTGATCACTACTTTTTAGAAACTATAATAATCCCAGGTAAATCATCACTGAACCAGGAAAAAATAGTGTCACTTCCACCGCTTGTATATTTTCAGCTTTTTATTTCCAATATGTATTTCCATTCAAGGAAGCAACATAAAGAGATTTTGTTTTAACCATGATTTGTTAAAGAAAGCTGAAGCCAAGTTCATTCATATGTAAATTTAACACTGCTTCATAAATGTTTTGAAACTAATTCAAGGTAAGGCTTTACTTGTATATCTATTTTTCTGCCCCTCTTCTCTGCTCAGAATGAATGTAAGTAACTTTGTATGGTTTTATAAATAGGAAAAAGCAATATGCAACTTAAGTGTAATTTGATTTGTTTGCAAATCCCTTTTGAATTGCTTTATGATGCGTAAGCACATGCAGTTTATTAGGAAATAATAAGCAAAGAAGGCAAGCCAGGCAAGAAGCTTTGCTCACTTTCAAAGTCAAGGAAAAAATTTGGCCCCTGATCAAGCTCTGTGCAAGTGAGAACTTTTAAAAGATTTCCCATTTGGTTCCTGAAAAATAGAAAAGGAAGAGAAAAGGAGTCCTGAGTGAACAAATGCTTTTAGAGACAAGGACTTGGACAGATTGGTTGTGCTGGCAAATACACACTGCAAGCAATCACATTTTAAAAATTCTTCAATTTGCTGTTAAGTCAGGGAAAAGATTCTCTCATTTGTCTTGTAATTGTTTGAACTTACTTTCAAAATCCAGGAAAAAATGTGGATAGTTTTCAATTTCCCTGGTAAGGACCTTAAGAAGATTACCCATCCCAGCAAACCTAGTAAATGCAACAAAACCGTAAACAGTTATATACATAAACTCAGAATACTATAGCTAAGGGCTTGACACAGTCTGCATCATAAATGAAACATTTTGGCAAGTTCTGGACCATGAGAATCATTCTGCTGGTCAATTGTGAGGTATTTGTTCATGGGGCCAGAGAGTAAGACCTCAGATAAATACAGAAATAACTCTATTCAACAAATAGGAATTTAAACATCAGCATAACATCACAGACAGATATTTATTATTTTCTTTACTTAGCAAGAGAAACAAACTCAGAACTGTATCTGTATTTGAAAATCCTCTATACTGCTGTACTCAAGATTACTGAATACCATTCCAGCGTAAAAAATGAGGTCTTAATCCTTGGTTTGGATATTTTAGCATAAATTCATGTTATTTCATGAAAAAAATTAAATTTAAGGAAAAAAATAATCTAATTGTTTCTAATCAGTAAGGTTTTATAAAATAGTACCTTAAAAAATCTATCAGAAAGAAAAGCTAAAAAGCTTGCTCTTATTAACTTTTAAAATGTATACATGCATTTTTGAAAACCAGAGAGACAGAGGTTTCTATCTTTTATCATCTTGGAAGCCTTAGCATTTCAAGTTACGAAAAACTCTCAACACAGTAAGTGACCAATGCTCAAAAAGCAAATCTCTATGGAAGACAGGAAGGAACGAGATTTGAGAAAAAGTTTTTTACCAGTACAGCCCTTACCAAGATACATTCTTCTGAAACTATGCAGAAGTATAGATTTCCTGAGCAAACTTAGACATTTTATCAGAAGAAAGAAAAATTCAACCATGAAAAGCACATGTAAGAATAAAGGTCTGCCTGGAGGGATGTAGAAAAGTGTAATTTTAGATTTCAAACTGATTGAAAACTGATTTTTGCATCAAATATAAATATTCTCAGTCCTGTAAACCATGGCTCATGGGGTTTATATCTGATGCTCATCTATTTTTCAGTTTAACTCTTTTTCCACTTAAGAAATCAGATCACCAAAACATTCTAAGCATGTACCTGGCTAATACTCCATATGAGGAGACAAAGTCTTTTTAAAATTCGCCCCCAAGCATTACAGAAGACAAAGTATCATAAACTGATTTTGATATGCAAATAAGTGATATATTTCTATATCAGGAAAACCTAGGAAGGTATGTAAGACTTTGAGATTTCAAAGCAGCCATAATCATTCCATAAAATGATACAAATTTAATCAATAATCCATTCAGCGCATGCAGCTTCACGTAAACCATGTTTTTGCTACACAAATAACTTTGTTTTGCATTAAATTCTTCTTCAAAGTTTTCTCTCCAGAACAAATCCAGTAAGCAGACTGTCAAGCCCTTTACAATTAGCAACATCTTGCATATACAATATTGAAACACGAAGAAATATTCTCCATAATTCATAAAGTTACATCCATTTATATGCAGAAAAAAATTTTCAGTTTTACTTTCAGAACAAGATCTGCATTTTATGAACTGAGTGTGACTTTCTGATTAGCCTACAAAGGGAAAAAACATGCAAACAGAGCAAACTAGATTTTATACAGCATTAAAACTTGTATCTTGAATAATTTAACATTTTTATCACACTAGTATAATACATTTTATCAGCATCAGGTAAGAGGGACAAGATAATGTGCATACACTTATTTTCTGTTTCATAACCTTGACAGAAACAATTTATATTATTGTAAAATACTATCACAATCT
>JAVFHW010028909.1:0-12501 GCA_032159205.1 Eurystomus glaucurus suahelicus
CTCCAGCACCATGGCAGGACTGACAGCAATTTCCCTCCCATCATGAGAGGAACTAGTGACCACCAAAAGTAACTATTCCCAGCTTCTCAACTCATCTTCACCCAGAGTGCTTGTTTCAACAAATTCATGCAGCACTGCAGTAAGACAGATAATTTTTAATTACCTTGTAACAAATTAGTCACACATGTCCTAGAGCCTTTCCTGTTAGAAGTGAAGTGCTTCATCCTCCTGAGACTGGCAGGAATAGGACTGTGGTTTGGGATCAGTCTCAAAATGCTCACTGGAGTTCTTGGAGAGCATCTCTACCACCACCACCAAGCTCTCTCAAAGCTTGTTGCAAACCTTGCATGTTGCCAAATGGAAAATAACACTGCAATGGCTCTGGAAGACAAGGTGCGCTAAAACATTAAAAAGTCATCACCTTGAAGATGTATGAACTCTTAGGAGCTAAAGCACAAGAAGCATTGTTTATGACCACACATTGCAGAAACATATACTAGAGAAAGAAGCAGTTTACATTGCTCCCAAACATTTTTAAGCAGATCAGTTTGCTAAGACCATTCTTGATTCTTCTCCACATAGGTAGAGGTCTCTGCTGTCTGCATTCCCATCCCCTGCACGTTACAGAGGCCAGATCCAACAGCAGCCTGTGCTCGCAGGGAGCCCTCCAGCTGCAGGCATCTGTTCAAGTGAATACAGACTAAGCAAGGGCAGTAATAAGCCTGCAGCAGTGGGTATTGTTATTGGATGCAGGACCCTTCTGCTCCTTTGAAACCTGGAGTTCTGGCTGTACCACAACAGGTTATTTATTCCCCCTTCATTACCACATCAAGGAAGTTGAAGCCAGGGGGCAGAGTGGGTAGAAAATAATTCTGCTTGATTAACTATACCTTTGCACAGTTTGCTAATGTTCTCCCTTCTCCAGAGAAAGATTAGATCCCACGGAGCACTACGTATCTGAAGTTTTTAGTGGGTCTAAACCTTTACTACCTGGGGTGTGGTAATGTGCTACCTCCAGGAGAACATGCCACATGATCTGCTTTAGTACACACAGTCCCTCTGAGCTTCACACTCATTACCAGTTCTCAAACATTTGGCTAGTTTACTGCCAGTTGAGGGAGGACACATGGCCCAGGAAAGTACCCACACTGGCAAGGCATGACAATGGAAAAACCTACGCACAGGTAGACTACAACAGAAAAGTCCTAAGGGCTACATTTTTTTTAGGATACAGTGTAAATGGAGGTCGTAGATGTTCGTAAGCTAACTCAGGAAGAGAGACAGAGTCTGCCAGCACAGATATCTACTATAAAAAAGGTGAGATGTGCCTGTAAAAATGTTGTAGCCATGGATTTTAGTATTGAGTCATTTGAAAGGTGACTGATGTAGCTTAGATCAAAACAGGACCACAGGATGCAATGGGAACAGTGTTCAGTATGCATCTGTGCTGCTTTCCAGAGAGGGAAGGGTGGAGACACAGCAGGGTGGGGACGTGAGGCTTGCAGCTCCTGGCAGCTTCTGCAGCAACTATCTGAGAAGATGGTTTACCTGGCCCAGAATCACAGAACAGTAGGGGTTAGAAGAGACCTCTAGAGATCATCTAATCCAAGCCCTCTGCCAAAGCAGGTTCATCTAGGGCAGGTCACACATGAACACGTGCAGATGGGTCTTGAAAGTCTCCAGAGAAGAAGACTAATTCTTTTCTAAGACCCATTCTAAGACCAATGGCATTATCCCAAAAAGGTAAATCCATGTAATCTCCAAGTCAGATTTAATATATTTGCAGCTGCCCTATTGACCCACTATTGCAGCTTTCCTAGAGAATTTTGAAAAGGAACAAGAGGAAAGTGTCTGTACAAAGCAGGCTGTTCATGGCATCATCACAGTCCTGCAGGTGTGCCAAGGCATGCTGGTGACCAATTCACTCTCCTCAGTCCTAGTGCCAACATATCATCCACACAAAAGGCAATGGCACAGCCCCTTTTCATTCTGGACCTCTATGGCCCAGATACAGTGAGTACATCAGGGTTCTGTGCTCCTCTACCGCAGATTGTTCTGAAGGTCAAGTGCTCCTTATGTAAGGGATGCCAGAGCAGAACAGAGAGCTGTAAAAACATGAGGGCAGCATGGCTGAAAACTCTCTTTCAGGAGTTTATGCTTTTAGATGCTGCAAAAAGCAGCCAGACATCGCGGCTGTTCATTCTGGAGATCTCTGTTGTGTGCTGATCTGAATAAGCTTTGGAGAGGGAGAATTTAATTTTGTTTTGTTCTGAAAGCACAGTTTGTGCCCTGCCCCTCTCCAAGAATGTGACAACAGTAATATCACATTATTGCACAGCAATGTCCCCAGTTGGAATTGGAAACACTCGGATGGTAGATCAGCTGACATCAGCCCTACTTCTACAAAGGCTGCAGAGCATCTCTATTGCTTTCATACCATCCCCACCACTGCTTCTCAACCTTCTTCCCATTAGAACATCACAAAACCACATAATCTTGTTCCAAATTAATCCTTATCTTTGCCAAGACTTCTCAGCTCGTCACAGGGGATCACAAAAATAATTTTATTATAAAGATGGAAAAAGCTTTGGCCTTAAAAATATGTATTAGTTAGCTTTATCTTGCATCACCCTGCTACTGTTTCCCCTGTCTGGTAGTCTCCACCACGTTGGTTCTGCCAAGGTTTAGTGTCAGTGGAGTCTCTATGTTCAGACGAATTTTCAGAGGCTCCACTGAGGACCTCTGTGGCTTGGGGATCCACTAGAATGATTTCAAAGGTTCTGTCAACATGCTAAAGGCAATGATAGATTATGAATATAGTTACAGATAAAAATACATCCCATTTCCATTGCCCAGGACCAAGATAATTAAGACATCAATTTGCTGCAGTATTTTAATTTAACAGATCAAATCTAGTTTATTTAGTCAACGCCGTGAATTAGTTATTTGCATTAATATCTGTTCCTACAGGGGATACACTTCAAAATGTTCCTACAAGCCTGAGAACTCCTTTTATCTGAGACAGGGGAGGACAGAGAGACATTGGGCGCTGCAACCTGTGGCTCTGTATAACAGCCCATGGTGTTGCTACTATTTGTGCATTACCCAAGCCCCACTAAGTTGCCTTTTTTTTTTTAACTTGAGCATGAGAAAGTGGTGTAAAGTGATTATAATAGTTACATTTGAAGCACTATATTTTGCTACTTCCTGTTTCTTGCTGCTGCTCCAAGTTCCAGGACCCCACAGTTCATGGTAAACAAGTAAGACAACACTGGGATGCCAAGCTGTGAAGAAGTCTGCTCACTCATGTGCAGCGAGAGCTATTTTGCATAGCACTTTCCTGCCTGAATTGGAGCGTGACTCTGGAGAACACAGCAGGTACTCATGCCCTGCTCACTCCTGGATTACATATCCACTTTTGTTTGCTTATCCTAAAGATCAAGTGTATGTACTGATAGTCACACTTTCCTATTTAAGTGGATTATATTTTTCAAAAACATTACTTTTGATCCACTGGGGGATTATTTTTTGAGCTTGCATATATATTTCAATATATCATTCCAGCCTCAAAGGCACATGATTAGCAGTGCCATAGCTGTTTGGCACTGTGTTATCCCTGCAAGGAATGTGGACCGTACTGCTGGCTTTTTTCTTCCTTCCGCCTGTTCCTGCTGGTGTGACCTTGGCAGCTGTAATGCAACAGATGCCTCTTTCTCGCTTGTTTATCTGTGCGAGAGAGGCTTCTGAGGCCCCAACTTCAGTGCCAGCTGTGAATCATCTCCAAGTTGGTTTTGCAAAGTTTGCCTCCTCACAGTCTGGCTTAGTATTTCTGCTCCTCACGATCTTAGGGATTAGTCTTCACTGACATTTTTCCCCTGCCTCTCTGGTTATTTCTGGGTAGCAGCTGAATCCCTTCCTCATTGATTTGGTATGGGGTCCTTTTGACCGTTGTTTTAGGAGTGGAAAGATATATTTCTTTGCTCCCTAATTTTTTTTTTTTCCTATTTACTTAAACCTGTTTTACAGAATAGCCACAATATATATTTCATAACTCAAATATCCAGGTCGGAAAATGTAAAAGAGCCCACAAGTGATGAGAATACAGAGATAACAACCGCCCCTTCGCCCTTCTCCCCCCCCAAATTACTGTCAAACAGAGAATCCCCATCTTCAAAACAGCTGCAAACATATTAGGCTATTTAGCAGCCTACTGTTTGGAAAAGGGAGAGCCTCATCTCCATTTTTAGCTGTAACAGTGATTTACAGGATGAATAAATGATCTGCCTATAAGCTGATGACGGGTTTAAATGTAAATGTTGTGAAAGACTTCTTATGTAAGCACATACAATTGCCTGAGAGATCGTCGTACATAAAAGCCACAGCTGGAGCAAGTGGCTTTTTAAGCATTTGTTTTATGAAGTACACTTTTCATTGCAATGGTTGTTATTTGTCATTTACTTTAATATCAGCTTTAACAAAGAAAAAAAAAAAGAAAAAAATTACTTGAACTTGCAACACAACCTGTACTCTTTCAACAGTGGAGTTATGCACAACACTGACACTGTTAAAGCAGATAGATACACATAAGGTACATTCATTTAAAAGATGTTATATTTAGTTAGAAGTTATATCACCACAACTGATGAGGTCTCACAAGTGATGCAGACATAAGGACCAAAAGTCCTCAGTTTCTGAACTAAAAACCTGACAGGTGGGCGCATGGGATCCTGTAGGCTGGGCAGGGCTGAGTTCAGCTTTACACAGTGGAGAGGATCTCCTTGGGATTGCTACCACCTGTAGCAAAGGGTGGGACCATTGGACCCTGGTAAGCAGTGACACATTGAACTTCGTGATAACTTCTCACAAATGTTCCCGAACAACACTAAGATGGGCTAAAGTGTCAGCTCTGGCACCTGCACTAGGGTTTTCACTGGAGTTTACCACCTCCCCAACACGGGCACTGGAGCTGGATGGCTTGTGGCTGTCCTGCCTTCAATTACTGGTGAGTAATTGTGAGTGTCACAATACAAGCTGTGAGCGTTTGTATACTAGCATGTTTTATCTCAAGTGTTTCTAGATCTCTTGGGATGAAATCTGTTATGGTAAACATAGGTTGCTGCATTCCTACTAACTCTATGGTACACAAGCTTCTCCACCAGCCCAAACCAGCCTTTTCAAAATTCCAAACACTGGAAATATTGCAGACACTTGTCTTCTCTAAAAGAGACACAAAATGATCCAAGGACTTTCCTGTCTGCTTCACATCTTTATATTTGGAGAAGACAAACCCAAAATATTTTCAGATTCCTGTACTTGAGTCTTTGAAGGTGTAAGGAAGAAGCAGAAAGCAACACTTGGGCATAACTCTAGTTCCCTAGTTGCATGAAACAAATGGTGCACAGGTACACGTCACTTCACTCACGTTGCCCCTCTGTGCCTGGGTGTCCACCCTGCATTCACCTTTCTGGATTGCAGGTCTTGCACAGTACACAAACTAGAGCAGAGGATGGTTAAAACTTGTTACCAGCATTTTTAATGCCCTCTAGTGGAAATGCTATTTATGGAAAATGGGCCAAATGGAAAAGTCTACCCAGCACCCCAATACAGAGGTGAAGTTATTTCTTTATGAGTAAAAAGAGAAAGAAAGAATTAAACAGAGTTGACTGACTTCTAGTACAACAACAGTAGTCTGCTTTCCTTGTGACGAGGCAAACAGAAACCAGAACAAGGCCTTGCTCTAAGTTTTAAAAACTGACCATCAGTTTTGACGCGCCACTTGGAGCACTATTGAGAGGTTTCATTTTCAGAGGATGCGAGGTGCTTTTTGAAGGCCTGCTAGCACTAAGTCTTTGTTTCAGCTGCCTCAACGAGGTACTCCTCAATTCTGAGAAGACTGTACCAAACCAGATTCCCAACTCACTTGAAACCAGATGACACGGTAAAGAAAGTGGAAATCTCACTGCCTGATGTGTGAGCACATACAAAACATAACTGCCTGAATACAAACTTAAATAGCATAACTAATTTAAGCAATGTAGCAGCAAGGTTCTGTTCCCATCCCTTTATTTGATCTGCTTGTAACACAAGAGAACTGATGCAGAAGGGATGCACAAAGTCTATATATCCGACACATCCTACAAAAACCTTCTGGAGAACAGTAGGGGTCTAAGCACAGGAGAAGACCTCTAAAAGGTGATAAGACATCCTTTACTTCGCATTCATAATGTTCATTAATTACAGGTATCGAGCAATGCCACATCAGGCACTCAGGCAGGGCTGGAGCAAGGGCAGCTTACACAGAGCCCAATGTGCTGCAAGCAGAGGAGGTGTGAAAGCCCTCACATCTCTACTTGAAATGACAAAAAGTGCCTCAACCTTGCCTCTACCTGTCCCTACTGGAAGCAAGAACAAGGCTTTAAAAGGCTGAATGTCAGTGGCACAAGAGCAGGAGCAGCAGGATGTCCAAAATGTACAGGGAGCATAAAAAAATCCTCTTGACAGGGTTCAAGACTATGCCCTGCATCTTCCCATCTGACACGTTTGTTTCTTTGATGTCTCACAGCCAGGCAGAGGAAGGGTGAAGCAGTAAAAGTTAAGTGGCAGTGACTTGGGTACCTGTATTTGCTCTGGATGTCTAAGCACTGCTGTAGGGTCCCAGGAGTGGGGAGCAGCATTCATCAAGGGACTGAGGACATCTGCTTACACAGTCACTCAATATGACTTTGAGATTGCCCCACTACAGTTTGCAGGGCTTCACTGTTTTATGTGAATATGAATAAAATACAGTACAGCCCCCCACACATTACACAGCTACTTACCATGAAGAACTTAATCATACATCCCCGCACAAAATCCAAGTCAACAAATGCATCCTTTCCACAGCCCTCATGGGTGAGTTTTTGTCATATTGGTGAGTTTTCACCATATTGTTGCTTGATATATCTGTGACCTTTCCATTTTACCATATTCTGAAGACAACGAAGAAGTAGTAATGACACAAGCCTTTCAAAGTAGCCTACAGGTGAATAAATGAGCACGTCTCTGAATTCTTCCATAGGGGGGAAAAAAGAAAAAAATCTATTATTTCCTTTACTTTAGAAAATAGCACAAGGATGGGAATCTGAGATATTTTGAGGCTAAAAGAAAGTTCCATAACATTGCTACACAATTCCTACAAATCCTGGGAGCTAAAAAAAAGCTGTACAAGAATGTGTGCTTTCTCTGCCAAGCATACATCCCTTAGGAAAACATGTGAATATGAAATCTGAGCTCGAGTGTGATAAAGTGTACCTGACAGCACCATATGCTTATCACAAATAACTAATGCACGTCTCATTCATATACCTCTCAGATTGCACGTAATTACACATGTACTATTCCTATCATATATACACATATAAAAAAATCACATGTGTACATCACAGATACAAGTGACATGATTGCCTCCATTTGCTGTAGTACAATAACAATGTCCACAAGGAGACAAAAGCTGAGCCCATTCCTGCTTAGTTATAAGCCAAGCTTTCTGTTATCCCAACCTACTGCCTAGTTACAAGAAGAGATGCAGAAGGACTTAAAACTCATCACCTAAATGTCAGCAGTAGGAGGCAATAGCAGATCAATACCATGTGCTCGGATCAGGCTTCGCTGTAAACCATGTGTGCTGTAAAGCCCTGGATCATTGCCCAGCTCTACCTGTGAAATATCTGCAACTGCAACGTGTTGCATTTGGAAAGCCTGCAAAGTCTCACCTTTGTACATGAACTCACACTAGAATAAAGTTACAACATCCATCACTGCATGCTCTGTTAAACAAATCAGACTTTTTAAAACAAGAAAGGGCAGCTTTCATCACACTTGAGAATACCATCAGCCTTTTATTGCAAACATTACCCAAAGACAATTTTTTGGACTTATTTTCCAGGGATAATAAGGCAGCTTAGGGCTTATATTTATTCATGGAATCAGCAGTCTTTTCATTTCTATCATTCTTTTCTATAGATCAAGACTTCTGCTGGTGTTGGAAGTGGCTGCAGAATAGGCCATTCAGAGGCTTAAGCTGCAAGAGAACGGAATTGTGAAAATAGAAGTTGGCCAATAGGGGAAAAAAAATAAAAAAAATCAATTCCATCTGCCTTATAAAGCAATCCAGAACACTACTTTTCACCTCATGTTGCAGTTTGGTGATATCAGAACAAGCAACAGCTACTCTGAAAGGATTAATACGAGGAGAAAGCATAATAGATTGATGGGAAAAGTACACATGTTCATGCTTGCTGGTAAATCTGAGCTCAGCATGAAAGGGAAACTACTGTACAAAGCTATAATAGACAGGATTCTTCAGCAGTACTTTGCCTGATCACTTTGTCTCTTCCAGTAGTCAAAGTCAAATTAAATGGAAAAATTCTAACTAACAGATCAGGCTTTTAATTACATCCAGAAATGAATTCAAGAGACAAGCTTTCCAAAACATTAATCTATTTTCAACATTTTTTTCCCCTTTCATAGATGCCAGAGACAGGCTGCATGTGATTAAAAGTTACAAAAATAGCGCAATGGTCAGCAGTAGTCTTGAAAGGATGCCTTTATTTGGTATTTTCTTCAAAACTAATTTAAACTCAGATAGTATTTGCAGCAGAATAACATACACCTGATTTGATATTTCATCTTACCAGTTAGGTACTAGCCTGAGATTGTGGTTTTACCCATGTGATAGTTAGAGAAGGCAAAAAAAAAATTCCTTTATAGTCTATCCTTCATTACATTTTAATGCTTTCTTATCAACTAGTCTATTAGGAGAACATGAATTGTAATAAAAATGAACTCCTTTGTATCTCCTTGCTAAATAAACGCTGCTGTATCATTTTGTTTGGTACAGATGTATTCTTTAGCAACACAGGATTCAAGCAGTTCCATTAAAGAAACCTTTTTAAAAGACTTAATCTTCTCCCCAGTAAGAGTATGTCAGGTTAACAGAAGTTAACATAAACACAGATGGTAGAATAAATCCTATCATACATGATGGCATCTGCTGAAAGAGCAGAGCCCACATTGCGTTTTGGAGCGTGGTACCAGAATGCTTCTTCACTTTGACTTTTCTTTCATGAGGAAAGAGGGGTAGTTACTTTACCTGGGACAAATCTTTTTCTGGGAGACAGAAACTTAAGTATAATCATTAGATTTTGCACTGTAAATGAGGTTTAAATTTCTATAATCAAAGATACTTGATAGCTTTAAAAGGCTGATAGAGCTTCCCTCCTGGCAAAATCCTACGCATCTTCTTCTCCCAGGCGCTAAAGCTCCTTGACATTACTCTGCCTCTGTGAAGTGGCTATAAGTGGCTGTAAGTGCAATGCACATCAATTTTAAAGCCTCCTTACACAGTCAGAGAAATGCAATGCAGACACAGTATAAATGAAAATCCATTTTTGTGTGTTGAAGCCAAAACCAAAAGGTATCTATTAATAAAATAGTTCTGTAGTATAACTAATGTAGTCAATACAGTCAACATATTAGGAACTCATTGTAATGAAACTTCATGAAAAAAAACTTTTTTTGTTGTTTTTTTTGTATTACAATAGCACCCAGGAGCTGCACAGTCCGGAGTTCCCTGTGCTTTGGGCTAGAGATGCTTCCAACAGAACAAAAGACACTGCTGAAAATAAATTTCCTGTCCCAAGAAGAATATTCTGCTTGACATCTGCCCAGAACACTGCTGTCTATTCCTAAAGAGATCAGTTTTACTATTACTGAGTTTCTCTGTCCACAGAGGACAGACATTTCTTTTTCCAGTACTCACTTTGGAGGCACCCTGTTAAAAGGTTCATTCTGTGTGCACAGCGTTGCATCTCTCCCCATCCTTTCATAGACTGTTTCAAAGTACCTTTCCTAGATACAAAAAGCTGGAATGGTTCACATCATCATTCAATAGCTTTCCTTGATGTTACATTTCCACTTGGGCTGAGCGAGGATTTTTAAAAGCTGCAGTTCCCTGCACAGATTTCCAGCCTCTGTCAGTCCTCCGTCGGTAGCTGAGGTTTGATGCACCCTCCACTGAACTCAACATTGTGTTTCTACTTGCCGCACCGGGCTCAAACACTAAAAACCACAGCCTTGCTGGGTGCTGGGACCTGGACTTTACCCTGCAGCTCAGTGTTACAGAAGTGTACAGCTTGTGCTAGGTATCAGGAGGTAACTCAAAGTACAAGGCTCTCTTCCTTTTGTGCAATGCACATCTAAAGAGTCTTTCATGAGTAAGACTCCTGATCCATACGTAGTGGTACACAATGGCGTATTTACAGTTCAGAATCCATTACAGTGTATATTGCACTATTTACACTCATCTGCCATAAATCTAATACTGTTGTTCTAGCTGTCTGGTTTAATGTACTCTAGGAATGCTCTTCAAGCCAGTATCAATTACATTTGCAAATAAACAAATGCTTTGTGTTAAACAAAGTGAAAACATTCTTCCTCTGAGAAATTTAGTACTTTGCATCTATTCTAAGTAAATCTTGTGTTTTACTCAATTAAGTACCACAGAAGATTACGATGATCCAGTAAACACTAAATGAAAACATTGATTCTACAATAATAACATTGGATGAGCCATGAACAGCTACCAATAACATAATCATGACGCATCAAACTCGATTACAACTTCCAAATAGTCCTTTAATTTCACAGTAATTATTTAAAGTTATTTTCAACTAGACTCTTTTGCCACTGACATTTGCACAAGGCTGTCTCTAATTTAAAGTCTGATACTTTGCAACCTCAGTCTAGACACCTGGCATATAAACTACCAGGTAGCACAAATCTTCCAGAATAATAGGTGTTCTCATCCTCTTCCACTTCAACATTACTGTTTGCAAGACTAGATCCTGAAGGCACGTCAAGCCATACACTTTGTACCAAATCCAGACGTTCATATGTCTCTGTATTTTGCAACTCTACAGGTCCATGGTGATGGTCTGCATCAGCCTTAACAGAACTCAGGAAAGGTTTCAAAAGGAATGTCTTTGTCTTCTTTCCCTTCTATATTAAAAAAACAACCAATTCAAAATGCAATGAAACCCCAAATGCAGAGATTTGAAAATGAGATGCAGAGATAAAAAAATTTACAACCTAATTCATTGTGCTATCATAGACATTTGATATAACAAGAACTTTTTGCAATATAGGGTCACATAATGGGTGCGACTTTATCAGACATATCATTCCAGCATTAGTATGGTGGTTTAAAAGGCAATACCAATTCACATTAGATCCATAGCACAGCTCTTGAAATGTCACTTTTCCTTTACAGATCAGGAGTCTTTCCAGCAGCCTTCTTTATAATTATGTTTATTATCACCATCAATTTCCATTTCACCATTCACCTCAGAGAAACAGCAGATGCCTTTCAACATTTACAAGACAAACTGACAATAATTGCTTTACCCACTACAGAAACAGTCACTGCCTGGGTGAAGTGAGGCAGCTCTTCCCAAATCACAGCAACCCTTAATGACAAGTTGGCCAGCAATTAAGGAATAGCACAGCCATTCTTTTTCCAGGATTTCCTTCAGCTATCAACCTCTTACTCAGGGCTAAAATACATTCGCAAAGAAGGAAAGAATTTATGATAAAGGATAGTGAGGATAGGCATGTCTGGAGAGGTTGCCAGAAGGTACAACTAAATCTTTAGGAAAGAATGCTGTATGGAGACTTCTTTAAACCTCTCAGGCATGTGAGAAGCCCAAATTCCATTAAAAAGAAGGCAACAATCAATTTCTGGCCTTCCTGAAGACAGAGGAAAGCTTGACTTCGTTAACACAAAAAGTGCAAAATCCAGAAGAGAGATAAAGAGGCCCCAAAATACTTTCCTTTTTAAAATGCCAATACTCTTTTTCTTTATTTTAAATGCCAATACTCCTTTTCTTTTTTGTATGGATTGTTACTTCTTGAACACTCAGGTCTGACAGTACAGCATCTCATCCACCCAAACGTTTAGCAACTTGACAATACTTAGCTCTAATAACTTCAAAGCCGGAAAAAGGAACAGGAACATCACCATTTCACGCATCAGATCTGTTTAAGAGCAGATACAAAGTACTGCTCACAAGCCGTAACAGAAACAATATTGTCTCAGCAATAAAACCATGGAATGGAAGAATCACAGAAATATTACCCATTTTCAAGTTTCATGGAAAAAAAAAAAAAATCTAAAGTGAACAAAATTTTGCTCATGCTGCTTTGGCTGGAGAAACTCTAAAGGAAAAATAACAGTTTAACACAGGGTAATGAAATTATACATTTTCTTCTCAGCTTGAAGAGGCTGCCTGGCTAAAAATTAATTTAAGCTTGTCTAAAATGTAAAGGTTTTTTCTGTTTTTTGGTTACTTTTGCTATCGTTATTTGTGATACAGCAATACTAAATTGAATGACTGCATCAATCTGTCAAACACCGTAATAGAATTGGAGGCTGTAAGTACAGCTACCTTACAGGTGAGGCCATTT
>JAVFHW010028942.1:0-10588 GCA_032159205.1 Eurystomus glaucurus suahelicus
TCCCTTCCCTTCCCTTCCCTTCCCTTCCCTTCCCTTCCCTTCCCCGCCCCGCTCCCTCGCCGGGCTGCCCCCCGGGCGCCGATGCTCTCCCAACGCCGCTCCTTCCCGCCGCATCTGTGCAGGGAAACACGCATCGCTGGGAGCCACTTTCATGATTTTGTTGCGAGCGGGATTAGCTGGATTAGGGGCTGATTCATAAGGACCCCCTGCGGCTGTGAGGAAGTTTCATCACAAGGTCAGTGTGGTGTGAACTATATTCTGTCAACACCACCACTCCTTATAGCCGACTACAAAAAATACAAAAGGGGGGCGGGGGGGGGGGGGGGAACTGCAAGTGAAATATATGAATGAACAGTTTACGGCAACAAAGAGATTTACAGATTTCCCCATCAGCTGCTTAAAAAGATGTGTACCCTTCAACGTTGTGCTCCTTTAAAACAAAAAAAACCCCTGTATTAGTCATTTTTAATTTATAAAGAATTTAGTGGTTTAGGAGGTGGGAGGAACCTGGGGAATAAGCGTAGCAACCCACACACAAAACCACAGAGGAACTTCTGGCACGTAGTCCAAAACCAGTCATGCAGCTCGAAGATTGTTGCACTGTTGAGATTTTATTACATACAATGCTGTCACCTTCAAGACTATTTAATTCCTAGCCCCTAAGTGCAGTAAGTAACAGAGATATTATAAAAAAAAAAAAAAAAAAAAAAAAAAAGGTGGCTTGGAATGCAGAAACGAGAAGGTGAATTACAGTTTTTCGTTTGTTTTTGCTGCTGAAAGTATAATTACCAACCTCATACTTCCACCGCAAAGATTCCCCTCACCCCATCATAATGACATCGCTCAAAGACAGCAACACTTTGGTAGCTGGTGTGATGCAAAATAAAATCTATAGTGAAAAGAGGGGGACTTTTGTTTCACGTGTGCGTGTGTAGTTTTTTGGGAGTTTTTCATTTTTTTTTAAGAGCAGTCCCTCTTGCACAGAACCAGGCTGTTCAATCAAAGCCTTATCTGTTATATTTCTGTCTGTCTTTCTCTTCTGTTTAGCGCATTCACCAACAAGAGAAAAGGGGGTAAAGCAATGGAGGCTTTGACCTGCAGCTGTAACACAATACTTTCGCACAGCCCTGTCGACCCCTGACATAAATTTTACACCGCAGCTGGCATTTACACACTTAACATTACCATATGTATAGCCTACTCTGTGCTAATTATGCTAATCACCTGTCTAACTCTCTGCTGCGAAAAATGGTTGTATTTAGCAGTCCACTGCCTACCAATACAGCTTACTGTGTGGCTGAAATGTACATTCAGACGGCTCTGAATGGCAAGATTTTTCCACGTTGCTGGCTTCATTCAGACCACAGAAAAATTTATTCAAGTCAACTGGTTTCGGTCCGCAACAAAAAAGTTACGAGAAAAAAGTGAGTGTGTTCCTGCCCTAACATTCTAAGTCTGCTTGCAAGCAAAATGATAAATCAATTGGTGTGGGAAACAAAAAAGGAGAAAGATTTCTTTTGCAAGCCATGTGAAACTGTAGCCTATTTAAAAAAAAAAAAAAAAAGGGAGAAAAAAAAGAATAAAAAAGGTCATCCTATTTCCCCAAATCTCTAGAAAGAGCAGTTAATAGATGTTTATGCCTGATCACAATTCTCTCAAGTTGCTAGCTTTTATCTACAGTTGGAAGTCATACTAAACACGTTTCAGTTTTGTTTCTTGATCTTAATAATTGGCACTAGAAGATCATATTTTCTATTATCTCAAACAGCATCAACTTCTAAACACCGAGAGTTCTTTTCTGAGTATGAGGAACCCCTCAAGAAGTCAGTAGAGTAAGACTGGTGTAAATGAAGTCAGAATCAGGCCCATGTCAAAAGGCAAATATTATAAACACACGGGATATACCAGGAAAAACTAGAGCAAGAAAGTATTTTCTTTAAGTACCTATATACTTTTTTTTTAACCATTACAGAAAAGGTAATTTAGGAAGAAAAAAATTAAAGTTTCAATGGATAGGGTCTGGGGTTTTTTTTTTAATGTTATCATAGTGTCAGCAGGAAAGGAGAGGTTTAAATGAGTTCCTAAAGCTTATTTTACTTCTGGGTATCTCACTGAGGAGATTACACTGAGATCTGCACTGGGATTACATTCCTGTAGCTATTTAAATACAGTTTATCACATACAAATAAGTTCCTATAACCCCTTTCTCCTCTGCACACACCCAAGGAAGCTATGGCAATTCACAGATTTGTCAGATAACCCAAACGTAAATCTGATTACTGCAGCACCCTTGGCAATGTCCTTTCAGGTCAGATTTGTGGAATCTCCTTTCAACGAGTTTTAAATGTTATGAAATGACATGTTCATACACAAAATGGAAAAATGTGCAAATAAACCTCCTACATCCACTACTGCATCTAAGGAAGATAAGCACACTGGAAGAAGGTAAGTCATTGTCAATACACAGCGAAGGGTATTTAATTAAAAACGAGAACAGCTCATTAATGTTTATACTCAGAAGGTGCAGTAACATACCCAGTCTTTCCATTACACAGCATGAGGTCGGGAAGAACCCAATGCCTCTGTTTTCCCTACTTCCCAACCTTTGTGCACTCTGCTTCCCTGTGCATGAGGCTGTGGCTCACAAGGTAAAGAAACAGGTTTTGCCTGTCAGCAATGGTCTTTACTTCAGTATTTTACTTACAACATGCCTGTTCAACTAAATCAAGCAGCCTCAGCCAAGAGACATCTTCCTTTCTAGCATCTCAGTTTCAGTTATTTTATCTGCCAGTCTAAAGCACTGATTTATCTGTGTTCTTTCAGCTCCAAAATACTGGTTGTGCAGCCAAAAACACAAATAACACTACAACTACTGTGCTTACTTCAGAGCATGTGGATTTCTCCCTTTTCTTCCTCCTAGTCTTTTTTTTTTTTTTAAACTAGGAGATGGACCACCCTGCTCTCATGGCACAGAACACTATTTACATTGCAATACTTGACTGTGTAATACATCTGGCATTTTTGGGCAGGATTCCTGAGCTAGGGGCCAGAAGCCCTTAAGCAATGATTTAAGGGGGGAAAGAAATCATACAACTTGACTTAACAGTGTTCATTTCTAGTTTGCTGCATTCAGCTTTTGGTTGCTGACTGCAAAGCAGAAATGCATCAGACTAGTAAACAAGAGAAGGCTGTTTCTTTTAATTTATCTCAATGTTAGTAAATGAAAACTGTATTACAGTTCAAGGGCTCAGTTCCAGCTTCAGGTATATGGCTGTACAACACTGCACATGTGCCTTAAAAATATCAGCTTTTTCTTGCACATGAGCAAAATACAGATGTTTTAAATACACAATGATTACTTGTATATTTGAAGCTGGAATTAAGTTCAGTACAATTCTCTAAAGGAGCAGCACCTTTGCAGAAAGAGTTAGGTTATGGTTCTGCTCATTCCCTTACCTCTTATATATTTTGCTCAAGCATTGAAATAACGAAGTTTTCCAAAACCAAGCACAAGTTAAAGCCAAGACATTCATTTGAAAAACCAAAATTAAAGTTCTCCATACAGCAAAACATCTATAGGGTCAGCAGTTTCCATAAAGGGCTTTTTACCTCATGAAACTACTAGTTCTGCCAAATTCAGGATGTTTATAGCAACTGAGGTGATACCAAACAAAAATAACATGAGAAAAAACAATAATGAGTAAATTGTATTCACAGATAGTACACTCAGTTTACCAGCAAAAACAGGAACTAAGAAAAACAGGGTTTTAAAAAAAAACTCTGAATTCAGAGTTACTCCTTACAACTCCACTCCATCTATTTCTAGCACAACGTACACTGAAAAATAATTCCAAGTCACTCAACTAACAGCAAGGACGAACATAGGTTATTGTATCTGGCATTCATTGGCCGCATTTAGCACACTGGATAATAAAGTAGCACAGATCATGCAAAACAGGAGCAAAATGTTTTCCTGTTCTCCTTCATTCATGGGCACAGAAATGAAGTGGCTGTTACAAGACAGCATGCATGTTCAGCGCAGAAATCACAGTTCAAAGCAACGAGTTCTGTCATGAGGCACCATCTTGGCTATCTGTTGCCTCATTGAAACATCAACAGTAGAAAACCACACAGTTTCTCTACGTAATAATGAAAGTTGTCTATCTTTATCTTTCTGAAATCTGACAGGGAACTACATTTCTTATTGTAGAACTGTCGCTTAGACCTTAAGGAGTTTTACTGATTTCTTCAGTTGTCCCAGGTAGAGTAACCCACAAACACAAATGGGGAAAGATCTGCATAAAACAAGGCAGAAGAGATTGGAAAAATGAAAAGAACTGAAGGTGTACTGACAATAGATCAGGATGATTAAGAAAATGTATATAACTGTAGAGCAGACAAAAGAAGAATGGATTTCTTGGTAGAACTGATCACTCATATTCCTGCTGAACTCCAAAAATTGCAGCAAGAACCATATATATCCACACCATCATCTCTAGACAGAAGAAGCACTGTGCAAAGGTTGGAAGACTTAACTTTATTCTATACACAAGAGAAAATACCCGACAAGGAAAAGCCCCACAAGGTCTACAACCAAAACACTGTTTTAACCAATTAGAATACTCTTAAAAAGCTAGCTGTGGGGCAGAAATCTTTACAAGCATGGTTTTACCTGAGTGCTCATAAGCTGAAGCGCACAATTCACTGTCAAAAGGACTGCTCATAGAAGTCCACGAGTGTCAAAATGAGCACATGTTCCATTAGACACAAAAAGGAAAGCAACTGCAGACACATTAAAACTAGCATCATAGTGGACACAGCTCCAACAGGTCATAGGGAGGTCAGCTTTGAAGGAGAAATCCAAATGAAATATAAACATGGCATCGTGGAAACCAGACAAATCTCCCATAGCTCTGTCCAGCCAGCATTAATCTAGGCATCAGCTGTGGTGCATAATCTAAACAAAGGGATCAGTTGGTTCATACATCTGGAAGCTGTCATATTTTGGAGCCTCCTAACAGTTATGTGTTAACTGAAACATCTACTTGCATGCAACAGCCTTTACATTTGTTGAGTGGTCAAGAGCTGTTACACGCATATGCTATGTAGCATTACTATTTTCTGGGGAACCACCACAAATACTATTTAATAACAGGGCTTGGACCATCTCTTCCCACATAAAAATAAAAAGCATGAAAATTGATGGAGTCAGGGTGAGGAGCTAGACTTTTCCTTAATTCATTCACTGCGGAAAGCAAGTTTGAGTACCCATGGCTTTTAGAGTTCATTCTTGTCTGAACCCGGTGTCTGAGGAGGAATAATGAGAAAAGGAGGCCCATTCTCTAAAAAACCAACCAACCAAAACAAAACAAACAAAATTAACAAAAAACCCAAAAGACTGTAGACTGAGCAGGTAATGGGAGCTGGTAGTAGACCTCAAACCACCCAGCACCACTTCCACACAGCACCAAAACTCCAGCAGCAGCCAGCCCTACAGCTAGGCTAGCTCTTCTGCTACCTACACTGCCCCTGCTCCTGCTCAGCAGCAGAGGCATGGGGACCAAGAAGAAAGCAATGTTGCTTTCAACTGTTCTATTTCACTCCAGTATTTCTGTACCAAAATCTCCAGGCTCTCCAGAACTACAGAAATGCTTTCACACCCTGTTCATAAGCAGTAAAATCCCCAGAGTGAACAATGACACTCAAAGCTCAGAAGAGAGGAAGAGGGGAGTAGTGCAGCCAAGGCACTGCTCTGTTAAATACACAGTGAAAGAAACCAATCCTTCCAAACAAGGCTCTGTAGGGCACATTCTGGCACAAACACTGGCAACAGTGTGTGAAGTTTGAAAATAATAACAAAGATTAATTTTCCACAGCCTTGAGTAAATTACATGCCTCTAAAGGCTGAAGGAACTATGCAACTACGCACTTACAGCTGAGGGGGGTGTCTGTTCTATAGGAGGAGATCCTCCTCTTGCCCTTCTCAGAAGAGGTAGAGTGGGGACATGTTCTTAGTCTGCCAGGGCTTTGTACATGAGTAAAGGCCTGGCTACACTACAGTAATTCCAAATTCTGTTACTACATTCAGTGAGTTCAGGATTTCACCCTTTACCTTCTCAATCACCAAAGAACGGTCACATGTAATACCTTCACTAAAACTTTTATAAATGAAAGAGAATTTAAAAAAAGAGAAGCTGTTTTTCTTTTTTTTTTTTTAATGTGCGATCTTTCCAGCAAGGAGCACTGACTCACTCCAAGTGATGTGGACACCTGTCAAGATGGAACTTTACAGCAACACTCAGTGATTATTAACTCAATAGTAGATGCCTGAAAGATGACAATCAAGCATGCAAATAACTAAAAGTTTAAAATATATATTCTTTGTAACTTTCAATACACAGAAACAGAGGGAGTTGAAATTCACAGGAATATAACACCCACTGTCCTAATGTTTTTATACCCAAACACCATGTAGAGCTTAAATGTTAGAATTTGATGTTATTTTTCAAAACAGAAGCATAGACTGAAATACTCTTTTATTTTGACCAGTAAACATTAAAAAGAGCATGTTGCTCAGATGACCATCATGTGGAAACACCACTGCTACCTTCCCATTTGAGAAATGACATAATAAACAATTACAAACTCATGAAGATGTGTTCCTTGACCATTCTTTCTGCTTCTCCAAAGAATACCAGAGTAAAGTTAACTGATGCCTTAGGCAGAACTAAGGAGTAACTTTCCTCTCCACGTGCACTTGATCTCGCTATTTAACCAAACTTGAGAACCTATGGAAATAATACTGGTTCCTGTACTACTCTCAGGCTTTCCTCATTTTCACCTATTCTTATGTTCCCCTGTTGATTAACGTATTTTAAGATGAGTCAGCCATAAATACTACAGCAGAGTAACTTGATTTTTGCCATTTTAGAGAAAACAACACTACATGCACCTCAAATCTTCACTTACAAATTATTTCTGCAAGACACACTAATTCTTTATATACTTACAATTAAAATACCCTCAACTTTGTACCAAGTACCAAGGCTGAACTGTGTGGCTACTGAAGCACTTTGTTTTCCTTGCAGGATGTCCTACCCCTGCTGGTATCACCCATCCTGAAGAGGGCTACTTAAACAGGGAAAGGTCTGACTGAGCAGAAAGTGCAGAAAGCAAGAAAGGAAGGAAAGAACACCATGATCTTCAAGTTCTTTAAGAAAAAAAAGTAATGAAGAAAGTGAAGGGAAAAAAACCCCAAGACAATGGTGACATGAAACGAATTCTCAAGGAACAAGACTAGACCATCTCTCCCATTATGATCCGCTCCAATTAACACCATTCAAGGCATTGCAGTAGCCAAATTTCAAGCTCCACTTAACAGAACCTTCTCTGGAGCCACAAAACCACCTTCTTTCAGAAGCAGAGGCTGTGAATTTACATGTGTGACTGCTGTTCACACACAGTCTTAGAGTGCCTATTAGAGGAGCAGCAAAAAACATAACCAGTTATGGGCATGATTTCTTTTCCATCCAGAGTACTTTCTAGTTATGAATGGATGTTTCTAAAAGCACATCTGTGTCCAACAAAATTCAGTCACAGAGGAAATCAATGCAAAGCCCTTTTTGTTCTCTCAAGGGTGTACAATGTATAAAGATGCTAAACAGTCTCCATAATTCCAGTATGCATGGACACCCACGTACAGCAGTTCAACTAAAGCTGAATGGCTGTGGGTAACAGAACTGCCATTAAAATGCCAGCCCAGAATTTGTTTGCCCAAGAAATTCAAACACGCATTGTCCAATAGCAAGGTATGCAGACAGGGATGACAGACTTGCTGAGGGGCTAAGGGGAAACAGGTATGTGTCCCAGTCAAAGACATCACAGACTACAACACAGGAGCACAGATTGAGAGCATACTGTGAGACACACAATAATAACCAAAGTGCTCTGAACAGCAGCCAGAGGAGAATCATGTTCTTTTAAAAAAAAATTCTAAAAAAAAAATTTTAAAAGCTACTCTACAACACTAAGTGCCAAGAAACAAGCTGAGAGGAAAGCCACTTTGGTATCAGGCGGCTCAGAGAAGGCCAAGAGTGCTGGCAAAAATTCCAAAGAAGAAAGACTACTACAGGAAAACTGAAAGAATGATGTTTTGGAGATCTGTTTTTCTTTTTCTCTCTTTGAAAGTTTGCCTACCAGGTGGGTTTCTAAACTTCTTATGTAAATATTTCAGCCATAATAGCTTCAGGCCCAGACTACTAATCATTTATCTTGGAATGCGCATGGTCTGAAAATTCATTCAAACTTCACTTCACTATTTTTAATTAATTGTGTTATGGTTTTAAAATAACTGTTTACTTCCAGCAAGCTTCAGTGCTGTATTATGTTCCATGCTCCATGGTATTCAGAAATACACCATATAAAATCAGTCTCTTTATGTAAATAGTGCAAATTTATTCAGCAGTAATAACTGTAAAAAGCTCCAGTAGCAAATCACGACTGTTACTTGAAATGTAACTCAAGCAACCTACCATATTTGGCCCACATTACCCAGTTCATTCAACTCCTGGTAAAGACAAGGCAAAGGCAAAAGTAAGACAGCTATTTTAATGAACAGGGTAGTTCAGCCACTGCTTCTACTAAAAGAAACCTTGACCTGAAGGGTCCCTTAGTATAATAACCTCCACGAGATGTGCTTTAAAGCTGTTAGGGCCAGGTGCATATGGGAGCAGAAAAATGCATTTGGTCCATGCTTTTTCCACTTCTGCATAGGAAGAACATCTTCCATATCATCTCTTTCTGTACCCGCTCCATCTCAAACCCACACTCTGTACTTCTGTCTGTAGTTTAGCAATAGAAATACGGCATTGGAATTTGTTAGGTTTATTTGTGTTAACACCCAGGTTCATGGGCAGAACATTTAGAGAGTCTCTAGCAAGATAGCATATTTTAGCAAGCTCTTTTGCCTAGATGGTCATGTAGTGCTAGAATGAGAACACTAGAAGGTAATTTCAATTAAGTCCAGAATATTTTACTTCATCTTAATCAACTAGACTTTTTTTTTTGCACTCTAGAAATGCAAAGATTTCTAAATGCAGAGTTTTAATACTTTTTTTTTTGCACTGTTTAATGCTGATGTAGAAACTAAACTCAATAAAAGAGAAATTGCATAGGTCAACTCTGTACAACCAACTGCACTATGAATTAATTTTCACCATAAAAACCTAAAAGATCAGCTTCAACTAGATTATATACCAGGGACTTTCCCCTCTCCCCCTTCCAAGAAGCAATAATGACATAAGAAGGGGCCAGGGCAGCAACTGACCTAATTGGCTATTTTGCAAATCATGTTTTTTCCTTAAGAATTGTATTTTTAGTGCTGGGCCAGTTATACAGCCATGGACAGCAAGTAATTTCTTGGTGTTACACAGCTGCAAAAAGCAGGTAGCATCGATGGGATGGGATCTCCCTTCCAAGTAAGTGAACCCCAGTAACAGCAGGACAATAAACCTCTGGGAAGCGTGCTGGCTGGAACTACAATGATGTATTCTTCACCAAACACTGACAGAAAAGCAGAGACAAAGCACATATAAGGAAAAATTGACAAAAGAAACTTTGCCACAACAACCTCACAAGGACTTTAAAAAAAAAAAAAAAAAAGCGTGGAGAAAACAACAAAAAAAAGGATGTTCACAATAGTCTGCCTCTGTATTTAAGGTACACAGGATCTAGTGACCAGTACAGACTCTGCACACACATCTCTGCTTATGGACAGGATCCTGCACTGCCTGCTCTGTTTCTCACGGCTGTTGGCAGCAGATCTCGTATTTTGTGCTGGACTACACAGACCAAAAATGTTCGGTCGGTAAGACGTTATTTTCCAAAACGGAAAAAACAATACCACCAAATGAACCGTGAACCTCATCCTGACCCCAATATGGCTGTCATCTGCAAAGATGGAACCTGGACCTATACGCTCTAATTCATCCATAAGGTGGGACAGACCACCTTCGTAACGGCCGCTGACTTTGTCTGCACTCAGCGCTAGCTTTTCCACAAGCACACATACAGAGAGCTATTTAGTAATTATTATTTACGCAGCCTTCCATATTAACTTTTATAAGCCAAATTCCGCTGCAAGCGACTTTGACATAAACCCCGACTAACTGCTGCAGGCAAGGAACTCTGCTTTCACGTCAAGCCAGCTAACGGGGAAACGCGACGCTAAGTAAATAATATTTCCACACACCCCTTAAAAAAACAAAGCAAAACCAAACCAACCCCACCAAAAAAAAAAAACCCACCACCCAAAGCCAAACGCCCGGGCAGCCTGGAGCCGTGCCGTGCCTCTCAGGCGGGGTAACCCGCCCGGACTGGCTGCCCCAGGCCCTGAGGGACACACGGGGCCTGCGAGGGCGGCGGCACCGCCCTGCCCACCCCACCCCCCGTTTCTGCCCGGGTTGGGGGGTGCCTGTCCCGAAAGGCAGCCCGCGAAGCCCCGGTCCCCCCCGGTGCTGCTCCTCTCCTTTACCGAGCCTCCCTTCCTACGCCGGCGCCTTGGGGCTGGGCCTGGGGGAGGCGCCCCCCC
>JAVFHW010028953.1:0-20934 GCA_032159205.1 Eurystomus glaucurus suahelicus
GTTATTGCGATTGCTTCTTACATGTTTCTGTATTAAACTTTCCTTATCTCAGCTCAAAAAGGCATTTTAAAACTTTTTTTTCTTTCTCTGTCCATGGCCCGCGGCAGGGGGGGCAGCAGCAGTGGCCACGTGGCTCAGCTGCCAGAGGGAGCCGCTGTGGCTTTACTAAAGCACCACACTGGCATGGCCTAAGCTAGACATCTGAATTTCAGTATCGTGAATGTTTGAAAAACGTGATGGCTTATGGAACATTTACATTGTAAATGTAAAGCAAATGTAATATCTGAGACAGTTTCTTCAATGCTCATAACTGAATTCAGATTAAAAGCAACAACCAAGAGACACAAGCATCTCTGCTTGAGGAAGAAGAATTGATGTATTAACTAAAGGATAAGATGGAACATATCATACCTCAGGGAATGCATTTGCTCCAAAACACATTAAGCCTGTCAACAATTTGGCTTGGATATTTATAGCATGGTACACAAAAAATCATTATCATGCCACAGTATGCAATAAAACTGGGCTTTAACACTGACAGTTACACCATAGAAAGGAAAGGTACATGGCCAACACCTAAAATAAAGAAGTTCCTGGTTTGGAATCACAAAGGATTATATTTTATGGTTTATGTGATGCAAAAGGTCAGATGACTTCACAGGATTTCTCCTAGCATGAGAAAGTACTATTTGATCTTGCTGCATATAATCTATTACAACTGTTCTTTGTTTCTCTATCACCTATGCACACACACAACATGTATGTTAAAATGCCATCCTCATACACACTCTGTGCACCATGGGGAGTCCTTCAGCTGGCAGAGCCAGAACTGCCTGCAGAGGTCCATGTGAACAGTGTAAGAAACAGAACCTGGGTATGGACAAGACCTCTGGTGTAAAGGCAGCTCAAAGCTTTGGCAATCAAAATAAATCCTGTACAACAAATTGGGGTTTGGCTATGTCTTTCAATTAACCAGCATATCTATAGTAAAATAATTATTTAGTATTTCAGGACAAAATGTGTGTGTTCTACTTAAAGCAATGTCAAATAAAGAACAAATCAAGGCTTAAACAAAAAATGTAGTGCATTTCCTACATAGGAGAAAATCTGCTGCCCAGTAACTTAGAATGCTACTAAATTAGAGGTAAGAAGTGCATTCAAAAGACATCTATATAGACAAAAGTTACATCATCCATAGTTAAAACAAGCACAAGTTATATGGTATGTGAGCTATTAAGTTCATGACACCAGTACGTTACCGACTGCCCAAAGAATACATTTTTCTCTCCAGGAAACTCAATAAATAACTGTTCCTTTTAACGGTTTTATATTTTCCTATGAAAAGTTAGGAGTAGTCAATACCAGTGACATAGAATCACAGAATTATTTGGGTTGGAAAAGACCTTTAAGGTCATCCAATCCAACCACAACCCTATTCTACCAAGTCTGCTGCTCCTAAGCAACCACATCTACGTGGCTTTTAACCACACATTCAGGGATCCTGATTGAACCACTTCCCTGGGCAGCCTGTTCCAGTTTCTGACAACCCTTTTAGTGAAAAAAAAATTTCCTGATGTCTAACCTAAACCTCCCATAGTGCAACTTGAGGCCATTTCCTCTTGTCCTATCAGTTGTTACTTGTGAGAAAAGACCTGCATTCACTCACTACAATCTCCTGTAAGGTAGTTGTAGAGAGTGAAAAGGTCTTCCCTGAGCCTCATTTTCTTCAGACTAAACAGCCCCAGTTCCCTCAGCTGCTCCTCATAAGACTTGTTCTCCAGGCCCTTCACCAGCTTTGTTGCCCTTCTCTAGACCCACTCCAGCATCTCACTGTCTTTGTATTTAAGTGCCTAAACCTGAACACAGTGCTTGAGGTGTGGTCTTACCAGTGCCACATACAGGGAGATGATCACTTCCCTAGTCCTGCTGGCTATACTACTTCTGACATAAGCCAGGATGCTATTTTCCTTCTTGGCCACCTGAGCACACTACTAGCTCATATTTAGCCTGTTGTCGATCAGTATCCCTAGATCCTTTTCTGATGGGCAGTTTTACAGCCACTCTTCCCCAAGCCTACAGCATTGCATGGGGTTGTTGCAGCCCAAGGTCAGGACTCAGCACTTGGCCTTGTTGGAGCTCATGCAACTGACCTTGGACCATTGATCCAGCCTGCCTAAGTTCCTCTGTAGAGCCTCCCTAGCCCCAGGCAGACCAACACTCCCAGCCAACTTGATGTCATGTGCAAACTTACTGAGGGTGCACTCTATGTCCTCCTCAACTAGAGAAATCCTCCAGTAAGCTATAGCAATCTTTCAATACTTCTTGAAAAAAATGCTGTTAAAACTATTGGACTCGTTGCCACAGAATGCCATGAATATTAAATTTTAGATGAGTTCAAAAAGCAATTAAACAAAGTAATGGGAGAAAAAAACAATATTTGGGGCTATTAAACAGGATGATACCAGATCCACCTTAGGAAGTCCCTAAGCAGAAATTGCTGGAGCCTGGAAGGCTACAGGGGCAAGGACTTTGCGCTTGCCCTTGGCCTAGTGCTCCTCCCTAGGCAATTTTTACTGGCCACTGTTGGAAACAAGATACTGGACTGGATGGACCTTTGGACTGACCCAGTAGAGACACTCTAATGTCAAGAGCTCACAAGAGATGGACAACTCATGCTGCTTTAATATACAACCAGCTAGATTTAGTTCTTGTATACCGAGTCTAATGAATTTAATAAATGATGCTTGGAGATGACAAGACAAACCTTACACTATATTAGAGCTCTGTTCTGACCAGTGCCTTGGGAAACCACTCAGTCTGTTGTCAACCTGCTTTGACTCCCTTACCACAAGCTGGAAGCAGGAGAACAATTCATATTGCTGGGTGTGATGTTTTTCATGGCACTACAGTTCATGACTGTAGTTCACTACAGACTCCTTGGAAGTCTATCGTCCCCATTGCTTACTGCTTTAGTGACCTTGGAAAATGTAGGTAGAGATCATAGAAGCAGAATACTAAAAGAAATATTGCTTTTATTATCCTACTATTTGGAAGGTGATTAAAAGTACATATCCTTTCACAGACTACCCTGGACATTAGCACACTCAGCTCTCCTCTTAGAAATGGTCACCAGGCAGGATATTAAATGTAGCCTTAAGCGTTGAGCACTCTTCACTTATAGCACAAGTGTCCTCCTCATGGCAAATGTCATAGGGAGTTGTCTCTCTAGCCCAGGAGTCCTTTTCCACTTGTTGGGGGTTAGATTTGCTTTCCGTTTGTTCCTTTTTACCTATAGAATTTTTTCCCGTAAGTTACTAGGATGCTAATGACTGGATACTCAGGAGGGAACGGGGGCCTGGGGAGGAAAGTATCTGGGAGTTTCTCGTGGTGGGGGGACGGAGATACCTCGAGATTTGGGCAGATGAAAGGGGGGGGGCGGAGTCAGCTGCGCTCTCTCTCTTGCTCTGGGCTTCGCAGGAGGACGGTCGCTGTTTTTGCTACTGTCGCCGGCCTTCTTTCTCCCCCCCCACCTTCGCCCGGAGCTGTCCTCTCCTGCCGCGAGGTGAGCCATTGACTGGGACCGCATTAACATCTGCCTTACTCAGAGGGGTGCCCGGGATTCCGCTCCCTGCCCTGTCGGGAGCCGGGCTGCCGCAGCCCCGCCCCTGCTGCTTGTTCGGCGCTGCTCTTGGTTTTTGCCTCGCACACCCCGCCTGCCGAGGCGTCCTGCCGCCCCAGCTCGCTGCTCCCGAGAGCCCCGCCGGACCGCCGGGACCGACCGCCCCGGGGAACCGGTGAAGCCGAGCCTCGCTTCCTTCCCGTCTCACCGCCATTGCCACGTGTCTGCCGGAGCTCGCGGCCACAGCGCCCCCTGCAGCCGCGGGGGCATCATCGCACCTGCCCTGCCCGCCGGGAACCACCAGCGCCCCCTGCCGGCTGTGACCATCACTGCACCGAAGGGAAAGCGCCTCAGGCCAGAGGGCTCTGAGCAGGTTCTTTCTGACTCTGCTTTGCTGTTAATGTTTATATTTAGTTATTGTTCACTTGCTTTGATATATATATACTAGTAAAGAACTGTTATTCCTACTCCCATATCCTTGCCTGAGAGCCCCTTGATTTCAATTTTACAATAATTTGGAGGGAAGGGGTTTATATTTCCCATTCCAAGGGAAGTTCCTGCCTTCCCTGGGAGACACCTGTCCTGCAAACCAGGACACCACTTCTTAATAAAATACAACAATAGCAACATGGATTTTTACAAGAAAACATCACTGGCCTGGTAAAAAGCCAAATAATGATGGTGGGTGATGGACAGTTGCATAAAGTAGCTGCAACTTCAACTGCAGGATTTCAGCCAGATCTCTTGTTTGCAATTTTTCCTGTGAGCCACTTCACCAGGCCACAGTGAAGACATGCATGAGCTGGCTTGGTCCTCTCAACACTTTCCTGCTGAGTGGCAATACAAAGCCAAAATAACTATGTGAGAACAACCAGAGATATCACTACATATTTTCACAATGCCAAACTAAGGACATTTTACAAGGTCTGAAGATACAGCTTTTAGTATTTTCCCATGATAATAGCAAGCTGCTTTCTAATGTCATGCCTTATGTAGCTACCAGCTGCTTTGGGATGAGGTAGGATCTCCTAATGTCTCCACATACCATGTGGAAATGGCAAGGCATGAACCCTGATGACACTCAGTATAAAATACATTCTCCCAAACCCAGACAGAGGCCAGACATGGAGAATATGCTCCCAGTCTCCACAGCCTGTGCAAAGTAGCAGTTACAAAATCAGTGTATTTAAGAGTAGGTTGCAGTGGTCGTCTCCTTAAGCACCTAACAGTCTTATTGCATAGTCACAAATGTCCTTTAATATTGTAGTTTTTATTTCACACCTGTTTGGGTAGCAATGCATATGTTGGAATACTGAGCAATACGGCATTTAACTGAGGATAAGAGCAGATTGCCAAATGGACACAAATAACTCACAGCGGCTGAAGCTATTTTCTCTGATGCCATCTACCTCTACTCTTAATACATCACTGCTTTTATGAAAGAATCTCCCACAAGGTTATAGAGCACAATGAGTCAGCATCATCGCTCAGAATAAAACTGGGTGAGGACTAGCTGTTTTCCTGCTGCCCAAAGAAGTCCTGCTTGCTGAGAGTCGTTATGCAATGGAGATAACCCATCTTTCTGTAGTCATTTGTGGGTGTCAGGAGAAGCTAAGAATAAACCAGGAAAAGCCTCCAGAAAGACCTGCTAAGAAGAGAGCTGAAAGAAAAAAATCTCTCAAGATACAGTGTGTGTACCCTCACTTCATCTTAAAAAAGATCCTTACGCAACCTCTACTAGATGACTGCAGGTCATAATCACATATTGCAGTTAAAATTACTGATAACCTATGCAGGAAGTGTTAAAACATGCAGAAGAGAGTAGATGTTAGGAACAATGGTTACATCCCTGTTCATATAGGATACACTGCAGTTGCTAAGCTTAAGCAAATAGGTAGGTACCCCCACCTACTCATTACAGGGAGTTATGAAGCAAATTGCAGCATTTTAAATCCTGCTTATCCACAAGTTGTATAAATTAGGATTTCTTTTTTTTTTTTAATAGCTTGTCTCAAAAGAGCTTCAAAAGTATATGCAAGCATATCCAATGGAGAAAATAGGTCAGCATTGACCCCTGTTCAGAAGGTGAGCTGGTGAATAAAAAGAGAGAAGCCAGTTAGGACATAATTGAGCACTCCTAGTCAGGAAGAAACTAAGGAGAAAAGAGAGAAGAAACGTGACTGTCTAAGGATGACTGGTTTCCCCAGCAGAAGCTGGGGCAAATCTTCTGCTGTTGTGAATGAGATGCATTTCATGTCCCTGCTTGTAGACTGAGGAAGCAGGCTATGACCAGACCCTGGAAATTTTAAATATAAACCTGTTTTTGTGTCAGCTGTAAGCTTCTTGTTTTGGTTGTTAATAAGATCTTTGCAAAAGAAAGCTCTATAATTCTCTAAACTTATGCAATTTGTGAAAGCCAGGATTACTGATTTTCTCCTGAATTAATGTCAAAGCGTTTGGGGCAGTCTCGCAGCTAAATTAGTACTTAAACTGTACATGCACATCAAGATTAAAAAAGAACTGTTAACTCTTCTGAGACATGCAAAACAAGCTTGCTATCAAGGTCTTAAGGATAAACTCAATAGTCTGGGTTTGGTCCACTTACTCTAAGCACAATGGAATTGCAGCAATACAAAACCAGAGAGAATAAGATGAGAAGCAAGCGCAAGTAATAAAGGGTCGTATCAAATTAAAAGCTGGCCTTTGTTACATCTGAATTTTTGCAAAAGGAAAAATTTGCAACACCTTTCAAAAGAAAATGTAACATGTGATCTAGCCCACAGGCTCTTCCAAATCAAAGGTCAATAATATAAATTGTACCTTTTTACATTGCCCTCAAAAACCTGAACATACTGGATCTATTGAAGTGTCTAATACCAGCTAGAATTAAGAACAGCAGAAGCCAAATTTGGATGGAAATGTCTCTTCTGGAAGTCACCAGATATTGGCATCTTGTATTATTATCAAAATTGCTATAGGTAGAAGAAGCTTTTAATCCAATGCAGCAGTAAAGAGTTTCAAAGAAATTTATTTCCAGGGTAAAAAAACAACCAAGCAAACCTCTGCTCAGCATAAAATTCAATAGCTGTTGTAATGGAGCAGAAAGACTCATCTCTTTTAGAAAGAAATGTAAAATATAAATGTAAATTTACATGTAAATTTTTACATGTAAAATGCTGAGCACATTAGCAATCTGAACCCTCTTGATGTTCTGATTGACTTGGCCTCGCTGTTGGTAGGGAACACAGGAAGGGTGCAAAACAAACCTGAAACTCAGTAGCCCACTTCCAGGCACTTCTGTTGGTACCAAACAAGCACTGGCAAATATTTAGCTCATCTGCTTTCAAAGTGGACAAGCAACAGCTATTCTGCAGCCCATAAAATCTTAAAAAGACAAGAGAAAGAAACTACCCATCTGCATTGCTGAGCATAGACACAAATCGAAGGAGAGTAATAGGATCTGACTGCATGTTTCAGGCATCATTTATTAAGCCAGGTACATGTCAGAAGGACATGATTTCTCTGTTAATGGGCTTATCATACCTAGGATCTTCTCTTTGGCAAATCACAGCACTTCCCTGATTACCTGAAGACTTAAACCTAGACATTCCATGATTAGAATGCAGGATCTATACTTTCTTTGTTCTTCTCCATGCTAACAAAATGGCTGGTCCCCATATACCTGGCTATAAAAAAGAAACTGGCAAACCTGTCAGTGTTATAGGGAGGAAAACGAAAAGGGACTAGCATTTCCAGTTTGGTTCTGTTCCCTATAAACACCGGTTTCCTACCACTTTTGCTTGGCAGAACACAGGAAACTTCATATAGTGAAGCAACTAATGATGGGTCAACAATATGTGCAGCCTGAAAATAGGATGGGAACAGAGAAGGAATCTCAGATCAATCTCACAAGCATCAGAAATGGGTTGTGTATACAAAGAAGAAATAAATAGGTTTTGCTGGATTTTTCCTTGCACAAATTCATACTGTTGCCTGGAAAAGAACTCCAAGTGTCCATTGTTTCCCCTTGGTTTTAATGAATAACTCACCAGCTAAAAATTTTCAACATCACTCCACTGAACTACAAGGACTGGACCCACTGTTAATAAGTTTTTGTTCCTGCTTCCTATACTTCCAAAATTGTGATGTTACAAGAAGTTTTACCAGCCAATTTCCACATAGATATTCCTTCAGCTGCAGTTGCTTTAGAAAAGTCCAAGAGTATACATACATATATATATATTTTTTTATTTTTATTTTTAATTTATTTTTAGGATAGAACTAATGAGCCCCAACTAGAAGTGACCAGAAGGCGCTATGGTTTGTCCATATTAGCCTGGTTTGTCTAAGCTTTGGCAATTCATTTTAACTTCCAGGTTTCTGAAAGGTGAGCCTCAAACTGCTGCCTCATGGTTAAGAGTGTACAGAAAGTAATCACATAATAAAGAATAAAATCTAAACAGATATGGATAGAGTTTTAACATTTACAGAAAAAAAGCTGGCCTCATTTTTTCAGCTGTCATGTTCTAAGAAAATTTGCTTCAAATAAAAAGAATGAAGTCACTGCCCTGCATAGTTCAGACTAGGTGCACAACCTGCTTAGACTTGGCTTCAGAGCATGCAAAGAATAGGACGCAGAATGTTTTGTGATGGGAATGTTTTGAATTAAAGTAAATGAATGGTTTTCCTCCAAAAATTATCATACTACATCTGTGTTTGAATCCATTAATGGTTCATGATAGAATAACGCATTGATTAAGTAATCAAACAAAACACTCTCTGGCACTGGTAGCTGCAAGGCAGCCGCTGTTTATAAGAGCAATTGTACATCAAGTGAAAAAGTTGGCAAGCTTCAAGTTAACATTTAGCTACCTGACCAGGTTATTTTTTTCAGTAGCAAGAAGTGTGGAGTCAGCAGGGCTATTTCTACCCAAAGTACACAGGAGGAAAGGAGCTTCTGCCTTTAAATTAATTATTAATATACCTGATGCAACCCTTATGTTCACAATCTGTAGCTACACTGAGAAACATAAGCCATCCAAAACCTCCAATGACCTTAATTGTTACAGAATATGCAGGAGGAACTTGTTGACAACAGCAGCAGTAATTTAAATCCACTGGCACTTTCAGAGAAAAATGGCTCTGTATAAAATTCAGCTGGAGGTGGCTTCCCCTCCTCTTGGTCTATAAACACCATCCCACACCCACTGGCAGTTGGTAGATCCTGTAGCTGATCATATAGAACACACCAGTAGGTTAGGGTGGCTTTTTATCTGAGAGAAGCACAAAGCAATTCTACTGCAGCCATCACAGGGAGAAATCCTCTCCCAGAAACAATCTGTGTGGTTCTTCAGTGCTTTTACTGCTAGACAACAACCATAGATTTTTCATTAAAATAGCTACCCTTTCCAAAATTACAGATCTTCACTACCAAAATCTACAAGTAATAATGGGTCAGTGCTACTAAGGCTTCTTTTGTTTCTCCACCAGAAAGTTATTTTCTCATGAATTTTTAGACAAATTCTAACAAATCATTCCCACTCCTGCCAGGAGAGTAAAACCAAATGTGTTCCTTGAGCAGAACTTGCATAACAGCTTCCACATCCTCTTTAATGCTATTTCTGGAATAGACATCTTTTAAAAGTTTTTTTTCTTTTATGGCCTTGTCAAAATACGAGGAATTTCTCAAAGAACAAGGTAAGAGCCTGCCTTTTGAAACACTCATGGGTTACCTCTGTTGCCAATGCCAGGCCATTCGTCACTGATTCTTGTCCTACCTGTTCTTGAGAAGTCTCTTTCAAAGTAAACTCTGTCCACTTGGATCTGCTGCTCCCTAAATCTATACAAAACCAAGGACATGATGACAAAACTAGCAATCATGCAGAGCTGGGGTAAAAAACATCCCATCTCTAGCTGCATCAGAGGAAGATTGGCTGTAGCAGTCAGACTTCACAAGTCTCCCTTCACCAGTGAACCATGCCCCAGCGACTTGTCCTTGTGTGCAGATCTCTGTCTCCCTGCTACAGTGTTGCTCAAAGCATCCTCCAAGATTGGAACATACCATTTTTGTAGTCTATAAACTTCAAAAGACTTTTCTGGATTCTAAGGGGTAAGGGTAGTACAATAAAAACAAAGAGGCTTAAAGACAAGACTATGAAAAGGACATAAACCACCTGCTGTAATTTTTAGATTAAGCCTACAGGAGCTTTTATGAAGCTAGTGAAAATCTTCTTGATGAACCTTAGGGGTCATCAATTTAAAATTATTTTCTTTCTGGTCCCTCCTTACTAATACTGGTCAAAAAACAATGCTGAAAATAGTTGCCAGCAATGTAATCCAGCTTGTGAAAGGCACTGAAAAGGCTTCTAAGACTACAAGTAACAGCACAGTTCTTCAAGGCACATCGCTTCTGCTCCTTGTTGTATTTTTCCATATTTTTAATTTAAATAGGCAGTAACTTTTATTGCATGAAAACAAGATGGCAAAACACTAGATTCAGTATGTGTGCTGGGTCTAGACTGCCTCGCTGTGAACTACAGGAAAAAGTGGTGCCTTGAGATTCCCCAAGTTTGAAATAGGAGAACCCATGTTACTTGTCCCTGTGCTCTCAGCTTCAAGAGAAGCTTTGCCCCACATCTTCTTTTCGCCATAGGAGCCCAGAGCAACCAAGTCAGGTGAGCAAAGCCCTGCAGAAGTTTGCCTTAAATCACATGTACCTGTTGCTGGACAGCAGTGAGCATCTCAACAGCACAGCTGCAGGAATTCAATCCTTACTTATGCTTTCAAAATATTATAAACAACTGATAATGAAAACAATAGCAAAGCTAAAAATCACACAGCCAAAACCTTGGGATTAACATTGCAGGTATAGACCAGCCTACTCTTCATTTTGTTTTATGCAGTATTTCACCCCAGATTTTGTGTTTGCCAGACAACTTTCCAAAACAGAAAGCTGTATAGAACTTGCTGGTTGGAAGGTACAGAAACTGCACTGTACCTTCCAGACACGAAGAAGTATTTTCTTGTTTGCAAAAAGAATGAGGAAAAAAATATAGGTGCCTGAAGTTTGAAACTAGATAAAAGTTCCAAGAGTCACTATACGTATCTAATTATGTGAAACACTGATCCATTGATATTTTATGAGAGAGTGAGAAACTTCTGTGTTTGGGTGAGAATACCTAGAATTAGCACATATGGACGGCAGGGTAGGAGACCAGTGCCATCCCATCAACACTGGTGTGTTCCCAGAGACAAACACAACCTGGCAGGTCCTGCTGATTGCATGGTGTAGACATGTAGGCAGGGGGTGTAGACTAATGAACACTTACCTGGCCCCTTCTTCCCCCTCATATGAGAGAGCAGAGACCTGGGTCTTTCTCTGCTCCAGAAAGACTACATACAGAGCTGTGAAGACAACACTTGCTGCTCTGTCAGCAGTGCGGCAGCAACGTCTCCCTCACTTCCCAATGGTTTTAGCAGCATTGATCTGCAGGGAAATGCCCAGAAAAACGTCTCTGCTCAGTGTCCACCTCTGCAGCATCAATCTCAAATTATAAAGCATTTCTAATGCAGGATCATGGATGAGGATGCAAGAACAGCTCAGTCCTGCAGTTGCAGGGAAGAAGTTGCAGCAATAATGGTAGGGTGTCATCAGTATTACTGTGATAAAATGTTTGTAATTATTACACTGGCAATTTTTCAGAATGAGTTGTCTTAGAGACAGATCTTTTGCACTGATTACTGGATTATTTTCTTCACAAAGGTCTAAGTGGCTGTTTTCCAGATGAATAGCCCAAAGCCACTTGGTTCAGAGCTTTAGTCCCCTGAGATTTACCTTGGACAGTAAAGAAATGAGACAGACGAACACTAAACTATTCTGTGTATGAACCCAGCGGTGGTTTGGCTGATGAGAACACTTTAGGTAAAGTACCTTTCAATTTAAAATAAAGAGAGAGATGAAGTGGGGCTAGTTAAAAGTTACAAGGAGTCAGAAGCAGTATTTGCTAACAAAGCATTTTAAACTAAGTAAATCTTCCTAAAGAGAATCTTGGGTTCACCACATCTCACTTCATCTGGGAGAGCTCTCTTGCCAGGTAAATTAAGGGCAGCAGGTTAGCATTGGCACTTTCCTAATTCAACCCAGCCACTGCCAGACTTCTGGACTGCCCCCTCCCCTTTGCCTGCCCCCAGGGAGCAGCATGTTTTTTATCCAGTCATACAGTAATACATTTGCCCAGCATTTACTGACCAGCACTTACTTTTTTCTTGAAAGAGAGCCCCTGTGCTCAGGGAGGGAAGCTCTTTACAGCTGTCTGCACATCTGGTGCATGGTGGCACAGCACTGCTGCCAGGGAATGAAGCTGGGAGAGGCTGTCAGGGAGCAGGGCTAGTATCTCAGTTTCACATGGTATCACCTAGATGCAGGTTTCCATCAGCCTTTGCTAACACAGAAAAGGTCCTGGGCAGCACAGCAGGAAACAGCAAAGTTCAGTCCCTCTGGTAGCTGTTCCAAAGAGGATTTGAGGCCAGTGTATGGTAACGAGCCAACAAAGCTTGCTCCGTCTGTGATTCAGGGTCTTGCTAGCATGCCTTCAGTGGGCTCTTTTCAAAGCAATCTGCACTTGTGGATGGCACCAAGCTGAACTGCTCACCAAGGAGGAGACTCAAATATGCCAGGGAAACCTTAGAGAAAGAGAGAGAGAGAGATGGAGGAATGAACAACAATGTTCAACCTTGAAATTTAAATCTATCTGTGGCTTCTGCACAGTACATTTCAAACATCCTAATTAAAACAGTCCATTAGATAAAATTCTATTAACTGGATTATTTGGTCAGCTGTGATGTACTCAATTTGTTGCGGTTTTAGTATTTTATCATCAAACATAGTTCTGGGTAATTCCAACATCACCAATACCAAGGAAAACTTGCCCATAATTAACAGCTTGAAATATAAGCAGCTTTCATCACACAAACACCAGCAAGAGCTCACACAACTCTCCACTCCACTTTACTTGTTTATTTAGTTTGGTTTATATCTCATTTCCTTCTCTGGGTTCAGCTGACACAAGCTCGCACTTGTTTGAGTTGCTCCTCTGCAAACACAACAACCCAGCACCAGCCAGGAAGCTTTAATCTGTCACTGAATTTTTTCAGCAATCAGACTCCTAAGCATTAACTTTGGTAATTAAAATAGCATATCTGAAAAATGAGCAGAAGGGAATAATAACGGCATATTTCTGTGCAACAGGGAGAATTTCCATCTTCTGCAGTCACTGGTGTACTATCAAAGCCAGTATAGAATGGCATATGATGTTGCAGTGTCCTTAGGCTAGAAAAGTAAGCAATCTGGGTCACCCATAAACAGAAACAAATTCAAAAGCTCATTAAAAACATACTAAACATCACGAAATTAAACAAATACATTAATTAAAACCTCTATGTAACAACAAAGTTGAATTTTGCTGTTAGTATCACATGGCTTTGGAAACTGCCCTTCAGTAATCCAGCCAAAACTTGACATGTTTCCATCTCTGCTTATTCTCCCTGGTGATGTCTACAGCATCAACAGACACTTGTCTGGAACATCAGAAAGGAAAGAAAATCTGGATGGAGGGATTCAAGAAAAAGAAAGACTAGTATCTAGATTTCATCCTGTTCTTTTCATTCATGAATCTCAAATTCATTTGTCCAAGACAGTGAATAATACCCTTTTGCAAGCATGACTTGTAGCTGTGAGCCACTACACATATCGTGGAACACAGCACAGCTGGCAAGAGAAGTTAGTCCAGCACAGGAGCCCAGGCCAGGGAAGAGCATGATAGTTTGAGGAGATGAACAGTTCTTCCTCCAAAACATCACTGCTTCACAGCCTAAGAAAATAAAATGACAAAACTCAACAGTACACCTTATGCACTCACACAGACTCTAGAGCCTTGAAGCAGCACCAGCCAAGGCTCATTCTGATAGAGGCTGTACAGGCATCCAAGAAAAATGGAAATCTCTGAGGCACAAGAGACTTGTGTAGTATGTCCTTGTATAAGAGGATCCTGTGGTGGAACAGCTTTTCCATGTTCTTGGTTCTGCATAGAATCATAGGGTTTGGAAGGGACCTCTGGAGATCATCTAGGCCAACACCCCTGCCAGAGCAGGATCACTTAGAGCAGGTCACACAGGAACATGTCCAGACAGGTTTTGAAAGTCTCCAGAGAAGGAGCCTCCACAACCTCTCTGGGCAGCCTCTTCCGGTGCTCTGCCACCCTCAAAGTAAAGAAGTTTCTCCTCATGTTTAAGTGGAACTTCCTATATTGAAGCTTGTGCCCATTACCTCTTGTCCTGCTACCGGGCACCATCAAAAAAAGACTGGCCCCACCTTTCCGACAGCCACCCCTCAAGTATTTGTATGCATTAATAAGATCACCTCTCAGTCTTCTCTTCTCTAGACTAAAAAGTCCCAAGTCCCTCAGCTTCTCCTCATAAGAGAGATGTTCCATTCCTCTAATGATTTTTGTAGCCCTTCTCTGGACTGTTTCTAAGTACTACATCACTGACTGTTTCTAAGTGCTACAAAACCTCTGTATTGAAAAAGTCTTTTTTCCAACAAAAGTGACTCTGAACTGGTAACTACAAGCAGGCCACCCTACAAATACGATCTAATTTATACTGCATACAGATCACAAATCCTAGTGAGGACTTTGCTGTGCTACTAGTTAGAGGCTGAAGGCACTCCCCTTGGTGACCATCTCAGAATGCGATAGCTACCAAGATCAGAACACACTGAAGCAGCTGCTTTGAGGCTGAGTGACAAACCCCCAGCCTGAAGCATCAGCACTGCTCAATGCCTGCTCTTGTATCTTTTATAAAATGACATTTCAGGAATGCGATTTCCAAAGTGACTAGTCTTGCTGATGACACACAGCTGGGGGAAACAGAGAATTTACAGTGATTAGAATACATTAGATTTATGGACTAACAAGACGATGCAGTGGAGCAAGGAATGAAATGTATTGAGGACAATAAAAAATTAAGCACATGCTATATTGTAGCCTAAACAGCAGTGTAGAAATAGACAGGAAATATAATCTAAAACAATTCACACAAGATTTAGTAGCATTATAAGGAAAATCCAGAAAAGAACTTGCAGCTCTTACAGACTTCATAATACAGACTAAAAATCAATGGAAGACCATAAGGTGAGTTAAGAGGTACTTCTGAAACATCTGTATGAAAGGCACAAGGAATCTTTCAACCTCAGAAGCACTTATTGCCACATGGAAAAATACAAGACGCTGCCAAACATATTTCCAGAAGGTTCAAACCCAGTCCTGAAAGATTTCATACATATCAGGTTAATTAGGCAAAATGAAACCCGCAGTTACATTAAATCATCCTAAAGCCTGTAGGGTCTGATCGTCTTTAGGTATGTGACAGATAAATGCAATAGGGAACATGTCTCCCAAAATGAAAAGCTGCAGCAGGGAGTGAAACTGGCTTTGAAGAAAACAGAAGTGAGAAGCCAAGAGTTTGAACTTGTTGAAAAACCCTTGGAGGTTTTTTACTCTTGGCTGAACCATATTGGAGAAAATGTTATGTCAAAGGATATACTGGATTACCAAAACAATGCTGCTGGCAGGAATACTGTGATAGATTTTAACATGAAGAATTTCTTTACAGATAGGAACATAAGACTGTAAAAATGTTCTTTATGCAGGCTTATACTTCTAGTCTGAAAACATTTATACACATGCTTAGCTTTATACATATTGTCTAATTAAAATCAAGTGGGATAATAATGCGCTTCAACTTAACATGTTCAGCAGTATAAAAATGAAGTGGGTTGCCATGTTGCTATGTTTCCATTTCTTTTTGGTTCACTATGTATTTTTTGCAGTTATATTCAGGATAACAGGAAGAACTGCAACTCTCAGAAAGTGAAGAGGCAATTTTAAAATATTATCAGAAGTAACAAATTCTTTCTAAACTATCCCTTTTACTTGAGAACATTCAGGCCCTCTGTTAGTACAACATTACAAAATATTTCCTCAAACACGGGAATTTATTAGCTGTATTCCTGACTAGCTTCTTAATTGGGCTCAGAAGTAAAATTATCATTCAGATGTTAGCAGTTTTGCTGTTAACTCCTAATCTACTTTGAAAACTTATACAAATTCTATAAAACTTAAATTGAATACAATCTGCGTTTGCTTACTGATTTTAATTAAGAATTAAGTTGCTGGTTCCCTTAAAATGTGTAAATGTTTAAAGCCAGTGCAGTAGCAGGATAATGTCAGGGCATTTAAGATTCTGTACCATTATTAACACATTTTTCAGCATATTGCAGGCTGAGTTTAGTGCTGTAGTTGAGCTGCTACACCACTACTCAGAAATAACTTTAAAAAAAACCTGAAAAACTACCCCAAAAATTGAAAACTTAACTCAATTTTAAAGTGCTCTGACTGAGACACAGAACAGGGGTTTACTTTTTTTTTTTTTTCCATTTTTATTTCCACTTTAAGCCCAGTTTCTCCAGACCTTCTTTCTATAGGCAAAACTCTGAGCCTGTAACTTTGAGCCCATTGAATTTCTTCTGGTTCTGATGAAGGAGCCTCACAAAGATTCATATCGCTCTAGGAAGAATGCTGACTTTACACTAACAAGCAAGTTACAATCCTGTTTAAGACAAGTATTTATTCCTTGCATGAGGGTATGATAACTGAAGCCTATGACTGGACTCCTCTGGCACTAAGTAAATGCAAGAAGACCAAAGGGTAGCCCATCCACCTCAAGAAGAGGTACCCAGCACATGGAACTTGTGTCAGGGATACTGGTTTCAGAGCATCCTCTTCAAGCTATGTATGTGTGCAGGAGGCAGAAATGTCCATGGTTACTGAACCAGGCTTCACTGGAGGGCACTGCGAGCTATAGGCTGTGTGTGGAAAATACATTCTGATGAGAAACGCAATGAAGTTCACATGCAACTGTCCACACCACAAAAGACAACCCAGCAGGACAACATAGTCAAACTGAATGCAGCCTGGGCAACTCCGTGTAACTGGACATGGCAAACACACATGCCTGCTTCCTCTGCAGGAAGCTGGCCCTGGGCTGAAATTAAACAGGGTGCAAAGTTACAGGTTCTCTGCCTCCAAGATAGGGTACAGCAAACACATTAAACCCACAGCAATTCTACATGGCTTCAGCTTTCCCTTCTGTCATTTCCTTTCTGTTGCAGTTATTTGCAGAGAGATTGAGACAGATGCAAGCGCTGCCTTTCGCTCTGTCCCTCAGACACTTCTCCTCTGGCATTGTCTCCAATTAGCATTCCTGTTAGTTATTTAATATATCACCCATAATGTTTTTAGTGCAGTCAACCAGTTCCTCCCCTAATATGGAAGGTTAATGATGCATTATTCTGTTACTGCTACTATATGCCTTGCATAGGAAAGGGAATGGATTTCTGAAATAACAGGTGACAACATTCCTTTCCTGAAATGCCTTAGAACAGAAGACATCCCTTCTTTTCCAGTGATGTTCAGCTAGACTGCCCACATTTTACCAGGCCAGAAGTTGTTTTCTGCCCCTGACACACAAGTACCCTGTGGCCAACAGGGAAGTGATTCATGTGTCTTTAGCCTAGATCCTTTACTGTAATTGAGCGAAAAACTGTCACTTGAAAGGACGGAGCTAAATCCACTAGTGACAATTTGTATTGGTGCTCTGGCAAGGTTGTTTTCTCCCTTCTCCTAGACCAGCTACTCAGCCCAGCACCTCAGCCCATAAACCACACGTGACTCCTAGACCTGGGATCAGGGTTGATGGAGGGAATGGGAGCTGCTGCTCTGGAGTCAAGGAAGGGTGAGAGTGGCATCAGCTCCCTCCTTCATCTCCAAAGCAATGCATGCTAAACTAAACCTGAGCATTTAAATAGCAGAAGACATTAGAGGGAACACAGTGCAAAGCAGAATTATGATTTAAATAGAAGTTTGACCTAGGAGCCACTGACTGCAGTGCATTTTCATTCTTAAAATTCTTTCATTCTTAAAATCCTAGTTACCTATTAATCTTCCCCCAAACTAAAAGACTGATTCTGATTGCCTGGTAAGATCTTTGGATTAAAGCTGGAATTCAATTAACAGTGCAGAAAAAAGGTATTTTAATACATTCACTGGCTACGAAAGAAAACATTAAACATGATTCACATTTAAATGAGAGTTATCACAGAAAGAAAATTGTCTCCATTATTAGTGACTTAAGCCAGTTGTTGTGGGTAATAATATGATCAAAGGGCTAGAAGAGACCTTACCTCACTTATGCCTTTGCTTAAGAAAGGATTGATGATAGCTGCTCTTCTGAACTAAAATGGTTTGCAATTAAGCATAATCTCATTTGTTTAGCCAGAGAATTCCTTGGGTTGTAACTTTCTTTACATGTTCACAGGAAATGTCTAATGCTTAAGTATTTGGTTTATGCAAATTTAAGATATTATGATGGGTTGAAAACTTAATATAGAAATGATGAGATGTCATTTTAATTCTGACAGGGATTATTCAAAATGTTTTGGTTTCAAACAGAAATACAAGGTTTAAGTTTAAAGACAAAAAAAAAAAAAAAACAAACCCAAAACCTCACAGTACTTCATGCCCCCTGGAGATGGAACTGGTCTGAAGGATACTATGAACAAGAGCAAGTACAGGGCAGATCTAAAAACTTAATTTTCAACAGCACCAAAGCAGATGGGGCAGGAAATGTGGTCCAGCACCCCCACACAACCAATTCACAGGAGCAAAGGAGTTTTATTCAAAATAGGAGACAGAGCGTGGGCTGAGCAGGATGTCAGGCACATCTCAGCTCATTACCAGGCTCAGACATCCACTCCTTCAGCCTCTGTTTTCACTGGATTCCACTGACCCACTTGCCAAAGTGGGAAAAGTCTCCACACGCTACTTGCCCTGGCAATTGTGCCATGTCAGTTTTGCTCAGCATCACAAAAGTGACCCATGCTGGTCTCAGGAGGGTCCAGATGCTCAGCAAGGCTCATCCTCACACACCAGGATGTCATCCCTCTAGCTGGCAGTGGAGACCATAGGCCAGCAGATGCAAGGCAGCCCAGGAGAGAGCTCCTCATAGCCCCATCCAGCAAAGCACTCCCACTGCTCAGGCCTGAGCGTGCAAACCATCCCACATACCTGCTGGCAAGATCACCCATGTGCCCAGCTGAACCCAAGCCCTGTGACAAAGATAATCTATGAGCTCAGCTCCCTGGTGCTGCAGCCATGGTGCAGGAAGCTGCAGTCCTGCAAGGTTTAGGCTTCAAGCTTTAGTTCAAACTGTAATTAATTCAGAAAAGCCCTTAAAGATCTTTCTTGGCTTTAGCATCTCTTAAAGCAAGCATAAATCTCTAGCATTTTGTCTTGGCACCGGGATTTATACTTACTTTGTGTTACCATGACTGACTGCCAAAAGGAAAGACAGGAACTCAAGTCCATTAGCCACATTTTATTTTTTCATGATCTTCCCAGAAGTCATTGCTCATACACTGTTCTGATGCATCTTGCAGTCCTCATCCAAGTGGCTGAAAGACCTGGGATACCTACAGCTTTTAATCCTGGGTGACAGCAGTACAGACAGCAAAAGGAGAGCTGAACTTCCAAACAGTATCACTGGGAAGAACAAATTCCATGTTAGCTTGCTCTTTTCTCCACAGAATGACACACACTGTCCAAGCTGCACACATCATATAAGGTACTGATTCTGCATATATACAAAATGAAGGAAGTGGCATTTTTATCAGCAGGAAACATGTGGGTCAAATTTAAGACAACTGTTTAGGAATGATCAAGTGTACTTACCCTAAAGAGTTCAGAGTCACAAGTCTAATTTTGTCACCATCTGAAAGTTACTGAGCCATCTCTACTAAAATGGGTATGCCTATTTCTGTCCCTTCAGGTGCAACTCACCAAAGTTATTGGCTAAGTGCTCACAGAGGAGTGAAGAAACACAACAGGGCCCCCATTACAGCCACCGCCTTTGCAAAGCTACACTTTGTGCTGTTAGCTCTAAGACCTGAGACAGAAAAAGCGTAGTTTATTTCATTTAGTCAGATAAAGTTCTTTAAGAACACTAAACAATAACAATAATATCCAAGTCACTGGGCTGGCCTGGTTTTAGCTGATCAGGGGTTCTCTGTGGATTCTCCCTTTTTTGTTGTTGTTTATATTTATTTATTTATGTGGTTTGTTTTTTTTTGTTTGGGGTTTTGTTTTTTTCAGATTAGAACATTATCTTTATAATTGCAGTTGTGAAATACATGTCTTATGAGGGCTCTCTCCTGTAATGCAGAGTTCCGAAGTGATTTACACTGAAAATTAAGAGGCCTTAAAACCTGAGTTTCCTCTGGGAAATACTGTTACTGCAAGGTTAGTACTATGAATAATATTTAAAACTGATGGAAATACAGTTTCTGTGGGGCAGCCAAAATGCTGCAGTCCCTAAAGACCTGTGTCACATGACTAAGAACCGAGCAGCTGCAACTTCCCGCAAAGTTTTTAGCCTCACCAATTTGAGAACTAAAAATTCACATAAACTCATTATGACCAAGACTTAGAGTGAGAGGACAATGAGCATCCCTTTCCATGAAATGTGCCTTTATGTTCCCTGTGATTTGCTCATATAAAACTCTGCTGTCTATGTTTTAATATTCCTGAAATTCCTTTACATGAATTGCATATAATTGTGATAAATGAAATTAAAAAGCATCATAGAACTCATTTACCTTTCCTGATCATTTTCTAATGAATAATTTTGCAGGCACATAGTATCTGCTCTGCAGCACAGGCCACGTTTCAACAGGCACAATCCAGCACTTTGAAATGCCATCACCCTAGTCCCTACTATACATGCATTCAGCCCAAAATGCAATGTTTATTTAAAGGTTTTGCGCAGTTTCAGAAGGCTGCACAATGTCGCACAGATAAGCTGTACTGCAAAGGAAACAGAGGCAGGGGAAAGGGAAGGCACTGGGTAAAAGGACTGGCTCTACAAGCCATCTACCCTGGCATAACAAATGCTGTATGCTTGGCAGGTTCGTTGGTGCAAAAAAAAGAATTAAATGCAGCCTTAAGAGCCATAGGAGCAGCCTAACACTTGCCTTTTACATCTGGATCTACCGATGTTGTAAATATCCACATCATTGTGAGTCTCACAAAACTCCATAGTCTATAATCAAACAACCAAGTGGAAATGTCTGTTTTCATAATATTGGAAGCAGGGAAGAGGAGGTTATTCCCCATGGCTGAGAACCAACAACTGAAAATAATATG
>JAVFHW010028987.1:0-12528 GCA_032159205.1 Eurystomus glaucurus suahelicus
TCTCCCCTGTGCATTGTTTTTCATTTAGCAGCCTTGAATTTCATCTGCCATTTTATTATCTGCTCACTAAGTATCATAAGGTCCTTTTCCCATTCTTGGAGGTTGGCTGTATTTTAATCTTTTCAGTATTAACTCAGCATTGCCAGCAAGTGTTGTTTCATTTTTTCAGCCCGGACCTGCTTGGACTCCCCAGATTCAAGGGGGTGCAGCTGTATCGATGTGTAACAAAATGCACGTTGATGATCTATCATCAGCAAATGCATAAAAGCATCTTCTCAAGGCAGCAGCCTCCACAGGGGAGCAGGATGCAGGCAAGAAAGTCTCATCTACCACCATGGGTACTGGCTTTATAGATAATAAGGTCACTGAATTTTAGCGTAGCTAACGTAAGATGAAATGAGGAAAAAGATGCTCTAAAACAAGTCGTCTTTTCTAGCACTTGTAAATTCTTCTCTGGAGTTGTAACTGTGGCACTTACCAGTGAAAGTGGGTGCTCTCACACCCCGAGGAAAACAAAGAGGGTTTTCGTTTCCTACCCCAAAGGGAGACAGGTATCAGGGTAAATCGAATGCAGAGACTCAGGATTTAAAGGGTTTCTCAGCACAGAGGTGCCACCAGCAAGAATGCAGCACGGTGGGGACTGTGCAGCAGTCACAGACACAGGGCAAAGGGAAAACCCACACACCAGAGGCTCTGCCTTTGCTTACCCACCCAGCGAGCTCTCCACTTTCCCGAGACAGATGTTTTCTAAACCGTTTTAGCCAATGGGCCATGGACACCTCGCAAAACTGCCCATTAAAATGAGCCATGGCCACTCTGCTAGCCATCCCTCACAGCCAGGTGGGAGAAAAGAGTTTATTAACTGCTAAAGAATGTTTTTTTCTCTATAATGAACCTTTCTCCAGTATTGAGGAAAAGCTGTGTCTTACTTTCCTTTTCTAATAAATGGCTTCTTTAGAGTTTAATTAACTTCTCCCTGCTCTTCTTTCATGGCAAAGTGTCACCCTGACCACAAGACAAACTCTGTTTGTTCTTTTATCTGAGAGAGTGCTGGCCTGCCAGATAAACCACTCTGACTAATTTGCTGGGGCTTTTCTCTTCCCACTCTGCATATTCCAGGGAGAGAAGCAGTAATAACAGAAAGCGATGTTCTTGGGCAGCTGGATACCTCCCACCCTGGGACTAGGCACCTACCTAAATACAACATTGACCATGCTCCTGCAGCCCTGGGAATGGGCACCCATCTCCTAGACCCACCAGGAGCTGGGTCAGGCCCTCTGTGTGCTCCTTTGCTTCCTTGGGCTCGAAAACAAACCTGAAGGCAATATTTTTGCCCTTTCTAGAGTTGCAGATTTTGTGTTTTCAGCAGTGCGTGTCTCTCCCCGTGTGTGTGTGTATGCATATATATATAGCTCAAAATCAATAAGAGTGAGATTAGGTCACTGTATTACTGAGAAATGTGCTCCTGATAGCATATAAAACTAAGCAGCTCCTGCTCCTTTCGCTTGTTGTTGTGCTCTAGGACCAGCTACGTGTACCAAGACAGTGGCACAGCCTGGAGAAAACAAAGGTTGTTCTCTTATAAAAAAGATGCAGAGGCTGAATTTGGGCCAAATCAAGAGGAACCCTCCCAAATTTCTGCTCTGGCTTTTCAGCTAAGCTTACAGCCCTGGGAGCCATCACGTGGCAGAAGATGGGAGCAGTAGCTCCCACATTGAGGTCTTCCATCAGGAGGGAGGTAGGAGCCCACCTGGAGAGAAGGGTGGCTTCTCCATGCAATGCCTGGGCTCTTTCTTAGGAAAAGATGGTGTATTTGATGTAGCTTTGGCATCCTAGCAGCAGCCGTGCCTCTGAACTGAGCCTCGTTTACCCCAAGTAGGGCTTTAAGTAAAGATGTCCGAGGTCCAGCCTCGTTACACAATAGAAACACACTGGACTGCAGCTTCTGAATGGTGCCGGTTAATTAATTGTGCCAGGCTGACAGCAGGGAGGGTTTTTTTGTGCACTGAAGCTTTCAGACACCAATGCAGTAATGGTCTCCAGCACACAGACAGTCTCAGAGGACTTGTCCTTCCTACCCAAACAGAATTAATTAATGGTGGCAATAAATAAACCAATCCAGGCGAATCAGAGGCCGCTCTGGGGAGGCCGCTGCAGGCACATAGTGGGAAGCAGCTTTGTGGGAGCAGGACTCGTGTTGGGCTGATGAACACCCCTAGCCAAACACCTGCAGATGTGGGTGGCAGCAGCAGTGAGGTGCCTGGTGAAGCAGCTCCGGCCATGCACCAAGGTTGGGCAACCAGCACTGAGGTGGTACCACCCATGAGCATCTCAGGAGCTCCGACCTGTGCTGCTCATGTGGAAGGCACCTAGCTGAGATACACACCTGTAATTTGGGGTGTACGAACCGCTCTACCATGCTATTGGTTCAGGCTGGAATTTTAGCTGGCAGTGCCTATGGGTCAGAGGAGACTGCTGGAGGTACTGACTGCACAGCAACCTGTCAGTGCCTGCTGCTACAGGTGGGAAAGGGAAGTTTTGGATGGCCTGCCTGGTTATCCAGCAGCATGTGCTCTCTGGAATTCTTTATACCTGAGGATGAGAGCTGGTTAGATAAGTTCTTCTTCACAGAATCACAGAATCTGTGATTCTGAGAGCTGGTTAGATAAGTTCTTCTTCCTAAGACTTTTGGATGACACGGACCCACTTACAGAGCCAGACACTCAAACAGCAGCTATAAAGCCCCAGCACCTCCACACCTAGAAACCAGTTAAATCCCAAGTCTTCTGCATTCAATTTACCTGGGTTCTGCCCAGGCATGAGGTGCGGGTACAGCTGGGTTATCCACCTGTATCGCCTCGGATCCCCACCCTGAGGTTTAATCACTGTCCTCTTGTATCTCAAGCAGTTCTTGGGCACACCTAATTGGCACATGACAGAGTGCCTGCCACAGGTTGGTCAATACCAATTAGCATACTTATTAAACGCGCGTATTTGTTGGTGGCAGTTACCTAATTACCTCACAAGAGCATCAGGGAGAGGCCCTGCAAAGGGTGCCATGGCTGAGAAGAAGCTTCTTCAGGTGGTTTGTCTGTGTGCAGGGCATTAAACCCTGCAATGGGAGGCAGGAGAAGGGGCTGCACCAGACCTGCGCGTTATAGCTCACATTGGGTTTGGGACCTGCATCTTCAAGGGGCTGAGCACATGACAAACCTCCCGGTGCTGTGCAGGGAGAGTCAACAGAGAGGAAAACCATCTGCACAGCCCCATTTCCACCCATCCTCAAGGGATGTCCCCCAGAAGGGGCTCTCACCTTCCATCGGTGCCCTGTGCACCTCCATAGCCTTGCTCCTGGTCTCCAGTTGAGTGTTGTCAACTGCTCTGCATCAAATCAGTCTGTTCCTTGCGCAGGATCCATTGGGAACTACAGGTGAGCTTGCCAAGCACGCAGATTGAGCAGGTCCCAGCTCCCACCAGCCACCACTTCCAGGGCAATGCAACTCAGTCAGACATTTGGGGTTTTCCTCTTGCAGAATTAATTACCTGGGAGCCAGGGAACAGGAGTAATGAGAGAGACACCTGAAATTATACGTACCGGGCTACACAAGGCTGCTGCTTTTTATTTCTTGCCTTCTTTTTTGCATATCATACCATAGGCTGAGCCTAGCCGGTGGGCACCACTGTTATCAGACAGCAGGCAGAGTGGAGAGTTGATACAATGTTCATGCCTGGAAACCAAAACAGACCCTGCACACTGTTTTAATTTAATGCTCATGAAAGTCTCCAATTCTGACTTTATTTTTTCCCCCCTCCTTGAAATTGGTATGGCACAGTGTGGCCGGGGGAAGCTTCCCTGCCTTTTACATCAGGGCTGGTCTGGAAGGACTCTTTCCTCTGCAAGGCAGAAGGGCACTCTTCCAGGTGGTGATGGGGAAGATGCCCCTTTTTGCCATTTTCACGTGGGAAAATGAGTGAGAACTGAGGATGCTGGGTGCTACGACAGCCCCAAACCAGAATAAAGGGCTGGGCGAAGAGCAAGGAAAAGCCATGGTCATGTTGCAAGCCAGCAACCAGCTATACTCACCATTTTGCCTTTCCTGTCTAGCCTTGACTGTTTTGTTGGGTTTTTTTTCTCCTCCACTTGCCTTAAGCTTCTCCATCCCCTGAAGAGCTGAGGAGCAGCACCAGTCCCTCCAGCACACTCCTTTCTCTGGTGGGCTGGGTGACTCTGCTGGAGCTCAGGATGGAGGCAGCACGTCCAAGTCCTCCTTACCATTGAGCCTACTGCATATCAAATGCAAGCAGCGTGCCAAGTAACTAATCTTTCATGCGTGCCTATTAAGCAAAAATTAAAAGAAAATTACATGGGGAAGTCGGCAGCAAGTAGGAGGGGACGGGTTGTAATTATATGGCTATTAATTGGCATAAAGTTCCAGTTTAATGTTCTCTGGCCCATGCTGATATTTCCTAGGGAAATTTTCTTTCTTATTAGTTTTGGATGAGAACTGGGATTCTCTCTGGAAGCTCCGAGTCAGCCCAGAGAGGTGACTTTCAGCTTCAGTCCCCCAGCACTGTCCGTCAAGCACTGACGGACAAAAAGATGCTGCTTTTAACATGGCTTCGTCTTCCCGAGGTAGAGGATAGGAGAGCCAAGTTCTACCATTAGATGATAAGCAAGCAATGATCCTTTCAAGAATCAGCCCACGTGGGAGTATTTGCTCCAAATACAAAATTCAGGAACAGAAAACCCACGGGAATTTTCCCAAATAGCCCCTGCAACTTCTGCCAGCTGTGGGAATTCCCCAGTGGAAGGTGGGAACATGTTGCCCAAGCAGCTGCTCATCAAAACCTGACAATTAAACAGAAGCAAAAATGCTTTTGAGCAGCAAACACCCATCAAAACCCACAGAGGATTGAAAGGAGTGATGTGCGGCTTCCTGCCAACTCACCTGGCAAGGGACCAGGCAACCCAGACGCCTGGACCATGATGCTCCTGCCACACAGGATACAGCTCTGCCACAGAGGAGGTGGAAGCTGCAGGCACTTGGTCTTAAACCAAGGTACATGGGTATCTCCAGGGATACACTGTAAGGTAGGAAGCATGGCCTTTCCTTCTGAGGAGTCCCGTGGGCAATTGGAAGACGCTGGAGCAACAGGCAAATCTGTTGTGCTATTACAAACTGGGGAAGGGGAAGGAGAAAATGGAAGTTTTACAATTTTTCTTTGCTAAACCAAGGTATTTCCATAGATAAATCAAAGAGCTCTCAATTTTGAACATTCTTATCTCATGCATTTCCTCTGAAAGTCAGAGGTTTCCTTCCAGGGGGAAGCCAGATCTGCCCCACTCCAGCTGGTACAGACACCCTCCAAGCTGCTCCTGCCAGAAGTCCAGCAGGAACTGATTTTGCCAAGAGACCTAAAGATTTATCTTCAAGCTACAGACCTGCCTCCTTTATTTCCCAAGCAGGAGAAAAGCATTCACTAAAGTGAGTTGAGGAGGAAAACATTAAAAAAATGAAAAGAAGGATTTTATTCAGCCCACAGCTTGGAAGCTCAGAGCAAGGAATTCTCCCTTCACACTGTGGCTCTCTCCATGGACAGCATTAACATGGAACTACATGCCTTTGGAAAAGAAAGACTTCCACTATGGCCAGAGTCCAAGCAATTCAAACACATAAGATTTAAAAAAATCAACAAAACAACCTAAAAGTTCAGTTTTCCCTCTTTATGTCCCTCCCATTTCCAGCTCCATTAGAGGAAACTTCTCTGTGCTACAACAAGAACTAGGAAGCTTCTCAATCACCTGGCTCCTGTAGCTAGAGGCACGGAAAAATGAGGAACTTACAAAACTTTAGAGAAAACTCCTAGCTCTGGAGGCTTAGCTCGCTGCTCTGAAAAAGACTTTTCTTTGCCATGCATACCTAACCCAGAGGAGGCATTTCCATAGCAAAAGGACTTCAACATGAGGTCACTAAACCCACTTAGGAAGCAAAGAAATAGCTTTTTATTTGTTTTTTTTTTTTTAATCCATACCTAGGTTTACTAGTTGTTTCTTCTGCATGGTTTTGTTCCTCAGCAAGCAGCTTCTGCTTCAGGAGAGGAGCACCGTAAGCCGAGGATTGGGTCACAACTGGGAGCTAAGACCAGTCCCACCATCAGTGGAGCTCTGTAGAGAAGGATCTAGGAGTTCTGATGAACAAGTTCACTACCAGCCAGCAATATGCCCTTGTGGCCAAGAAGCCCAAAAGTCTCCTGGGGTGCATTAAGAAGAGTGTGGCCAGCAGCAGGTTGAGAGAGGTTCTCTTCCCCCTCTGCTCTGCCCTGGTGAGGCCACATCTGGAGTATTGTGTTCAGTGCTGGGCTCCCCAGTTCAAGAGAGACAGGGAACTACTGGGGAGAGTCCAGCAGAAGCTACAAAGATGTTGATGGGACTGGAGCATCTCTATGCCAAGGAAAGGCTGAGACACCTGGGGATGTTCAGCCTGGAGAAGAGAATACTCAGCGGAAATCTGATCAATGCTGATCAATATCTGAAGGGTGGGGGTCAAAAGAATGGGGCCAGACTCTTTTCAGTGGTGCCCAGTAACAGGACAGGGGGCAATGGGCACAAACTGGAACTCAGGAGGTTCCATCTGAACAGGAGGAAAAACTACTTTCCTGTGAGGGTTGCAGGGCCTGGCCCAGACTGCCCAAAGAGGTTGTGGAGTCTCCTTCTCTGGAGAGAATCCAAACCCACACGGACATGATCCTGGGCACCCTGCCCTGGGTGACCCTGCTTTAGCAGGTGGGTTTGGATGAGGTGACCTCCAGAGGTCCCTTCCAATCCCTACCATTCTGTGTGCTCAGAGGTACCAATAGCTTCCAGCAGCTCCCACCACAGCTGCCAACAGCTGTATTCACCCAGGATGGGGGGATTTGCCAATAGAAAATGTCCATGGGGCTCCCCATGCATGGGAAAAAGCCCCCCCAGCATCTGGAGCCAACTCAGAGGCCCCTTCGGCCCACCAGAAGTGACAGTAGCACTGCCACCACTTTAATCAACTGGGCGGCTGCTGAGCTGGAAGAGAGTCCATGTAAAATCAATGTGCCGTTAGAGAAACCACTGAGGGCTGCCAGTCAATACCCTGAAAAGACACGGCTGCCTGCGACAACCCAAACCAGCAACCTGCTGTTATTGACAGAAGAAGTGGCAGGCATTAAAAAACAGCATCTCCTTCTTCCCTCCTCCCCCTCCTGAGTAAATTAACCCCAAATCTCTTTGTTTACCCTTGCCCCTAATAAGCTCTCATGGCTCACAGAGATGGTATTCCAGGCTCTTTCCTGAGCAGGCAAGAGCCTTTGTTCCCTTTCATCCTGGGAAAAAGGAAGGGTTTAGATAATCTCAGAATGCCAGAAAGCAATTTATTTTGACCTAGACTGTTTCCGCAATGTCATCTCTTGGCTTCAGCACAGGGAAAGCTTCGTTAGCTGGAGCTTATGCAACAGTCAAGCTGAAATGGGGCTTCACATCCCAAGTGCTGTGAAGGAGTGGAGATGAGGAACCAGCCCCTGCAGCACTGGGAGCAGCTCAAAGCTGCTTGACCCTGGATAATGGACAGAACTACGGCACATGGCTGCTTGGCATGCAAGAAACACCCTCCAAAGGTCTCAGCAAGATAGCTGAACACACCAGTCAGGAGCATGGGTATTGAACTGGTTTGGTTTGAAAAGACTTCTAAGGTCATTGAATCCAACCGTTAACCCAGCACTACAGGTCACCACTAAACCATGTCCCTCAGCACCACATCTACATGGCTTTGAAGTCCCTCCAGGGATAGGGACTCCACCACCGCCCTGGGCAGCTTGTGCCAGGCCTTGACAACCCTTTCAGAGAAGACATTTTTCCTAATGTCCAACCTAAACCTCCCCTGGCACAACTTGAGGCCATTTCCTCTTGTCCTGTCGCTTGTTCCCTGGGAGAAGAGACCAACCCCCACGTGGCTCCAACCTCCTTTCAGGGAGCTGTAGACAGAGGAAAGGTCTCCTCTGAGCCTCCTTTTATATTGCAGACCCCAAGTCCCTGATGCAGATGTGGAGGAGACTCAGGAGGGGACAATATCCTGTCTCCCTTATATCAAGGCAGCACCAGCTCTACGCCAACTATCCAGAAGGAGCACTCGGTCCTTCCCTCCTCCTCAAGAAGAAGAGATTCACAGTGATGGATTCTCACTGCTCTTCCTTCCTGTTCTTAACCCCTGAGCGAGCTCAGCTCTTTGCCTTCAAGAGGCTTTTGGCAGGCTCAAGCCTGGAAACTTTCTTTAGAGAAGAAAAGCAAAAGCAGAGAACATCACATAGCTACACAGCTAATAGCAGGAAACAACACCAGATGCTGCAAGACTCCCTCAAGAACAGCAAGAGTTGGCAGCACAGTGTTCAGCAGACTAGAACGTGTGTCCCTTCCAGCTCCATCACCCACTAGAAATCATCTACGAAGACATTGGGACAATGGTGCAAACCCGCCAAGCTACCCAGTATTGTTGCAAAGTAGGCCAGGAGCACAGCCACATCAAAAAGCAGTGGTCAATGGTCTGAAGCCCCTTTTGCCAGATGCCCAGTAACTCCCCCATCACACAGCATGGACTTTTAGCTCTGCCCCATCCAGGCTGCTCAGGGATCACAGCAACTCATCTCTCTGTCAACAGGGAATATTTTAAAATCTCATTCTCCTTGCAGGCAGGCAGAAGTCTCCTCTACTCTTCCCAGGCAGATTCTCTGGTTTTTTAAATGATTATTGTTATTTTCCTCAAGATGAGCAGTTTAAATCCCAAACCCTCCCACCTCCTTTCATTGTGGGGGAATGACAGTGGGGCAGCAACCCCTAGGAAGACTTGGAATCGCTCCTTGCAGGCAGTCATGGAGAAGAGCTGCAAGTTTGTGCGCCCAAACTCTTGACAGAGCACAAAGTGAGGCTTGTCTTCCCTTTCTCATTCCCCCCTGCCAAAGTTACATGAAAATAAACCCAAGCTCCTTCATTCTCTTGGCAGGCAGCAGCACGTCCTGCAGAGCAACCTTGTGTCCCAAGACTCTTCCACCAGGCTGGGAAAAGAGCAGAGAAGAGCAGACCATTCCCTGGCTGGCTCCCACAGAGCCTTATTTCACTCTGTGTACTTCCCAGCAGGACATTGATGTGGACAGGCATCTGGAAAGCCTGCGAGAGTTTCATCAGCGCTTTGTTTTGTTCCGTACTTTCCACGCTCGGGGTATTATTAACATGCCGGCTTGGTTGTGCAACAGCCGAGCGCGCAGCATCGGGCTGCTTTGAAGAGGGAGGAGATGGGCCACAGCGGGCCCAGTGCTGCCACTAAAGACCCACTGGAATCCCTGCGGTTCCTGCCATCGCTGAAGGCCCATGCCGGATGGATTACAGTAAGTCAGCAGAAAGCAAATAAACAGGCAGACAGGATAAACAGGCTCTGCAGCCTGGTGTTCCCTGAGAAAAGATTTTTTTTTTTTTTCCCTCCTCTAGTGCCCATTACTTTGTCAGCAAGTCTGCGTGCACAAGGGCATCTTTTGTCTCCCGGGCTTGCAGACCCAGTCTACTGATAAATAAAGTGCTTGCTGAGCCACAGGTCCCACCAAGAGCGGCCTCTGCTCCAGCTGAAAAGCCTGAGCCTTAGTCAGAGATCAGCCACCCTGCCTGCCAGGCACTTTTATCCCTCACTGCAACCCCTCTGCCAAAGCCTGGCCACCATCAGACCCCCACCATCCGCTCAGCTGATGTCCCAGGTGACTAAGCTCCCACACCACAAATCAAGATGCAAGACTGTAGTGGGTCTGGCTGAGCTGGTTTTCCCCCCAGCAGCCCTCCTGGTGCAGGGGTTTGTGCTGGGAGCCAGAAGGGTGTTGAGAACACCCCGTGTTGTGACGGCTGCTGAGCGGGGCTCGCACAGCACCAGGGCTCTTCCCAACATTCCCCACACCGGGATGGGGTGGGCAAGATCTTGGGAGGGGACACAACCAGGACAGCTGACCCCAACTGACCAAAGGGATATTCCAGACCGTATGACATCAGCTCAACTGTAAAGCTATGGAAAAGGAGGAGGAGGGGGCATTCCTTTGTCCTCTGGAGCAACCGCTACCCATCTTGGAGCCCTGCTTCCCAGGGAGGGGCCAGACATCACCTGCTGATGGGAAGTAGAGAATACATCTTTGTTTTCCTTTGCTTCCGTGCGTGGATTTGCTTTGTTATCAGTAAACTGCTTTTGCTTTACCCACAAGGGGTTTGGGTTTTTTTTCCATCTTATTTTCCTTCTGCTTTTGCTCTGCTGAGGGGGGGAGAGGAAAAGGGGGGTGATAGAGCAGCCTGGTGGGCTCCTGGCGCTCAGTCAAGGTTAACCCACCACAAAGCCCTGTGCCCATACTTTGCTCAGCACAAAGGAGACTGGGCCATCTACTCTTGATGCACAGAAAACATGCCAGAGAGATGTTCTGAGAGCCTTGGGATAAGAAGCACAAGGGCAGAGGAGGTCTTACGCAGAGGCGATGGCTTCCTTCCCTTTTAAAGACCTGTCCATGGAGTAATTAAAGCTCCTGTTTCTAAGCCGCTTGGTATTTTAATTGATTTTCTGCACTGGCTGCCCACAGTCTAGTCATTCAAATCTGATATTTATCTTGCAAGCCCCAAATGAGCAGCAAGGGAAAGCAACCTGCCCTGCACTTTCCCTGTGAGTCCATCGTGGTCAGCACTGGTTTACACTCTGGGTTCACACAACAAGCAGCATGTTGGTTGTGCGAGCTGGATGCTGAACCGATGCCCTGACCTCCACTCAGGGCAAGAGGAGCTTCCCATCATGATCTTGTACCTGTTTCCTCTCCTGGGAACTTCCTCTGGGTTCTCCAGTTTTCACAGGAGAAGAGAAGATTATCAATTCTGCATGGTCACATTCTTGTCATGAGACATTTGGGAGCATGGAAACAGGGACTGATGTTTTCAAGTTAACTCCTGTCTTAACCCCTTCTGGTTTCAGATGCTGTCCATACCCAAAGAAGCATTGCAGATATCACCCCTCAAAAAGGTGAGGCGAGCTAAGAGCTGCTTCTGCACAAGACAGTGTTTGAAATGGATTCTCCCTCAGTAGGTGGCTCCTCGTGCTGAAGTTTTATTAAAGGAGTAAAGGTCCTTCTCGTTCATACTCTTCCAAGATCAGATCTGCCTTGCAGTGATGCATTTTCACACTTCCTCTATCTCTCCCTTCCCTCTTCTTTACTCCTCGGGGACCCGTCAGCCATTAGGATGTGCATCAACACCAGTCATAGTGGCCAGTTGTTTCTGAAACAACAACATTCCTGGTTCATTTCATTTAGCATTTGAAACTTCCACTGCTCCCGGCAGGAGGCTTGATCAAAATGATGAACGACTATGTGCTGCCTCCCTCACCTGCTGTGCCTCAGCCCTGCAAACCCCTCTGCAGATGCTGCAAGAAGCACAGAAGCCCAGGCAGGACCACGAGCCTCTCAGCACCATCTATATCCACTTACACATCCCCACAGAATGCCCCATCGTCAGAATAAACCACATCAAAACCCTGGCTGAGCGTTGTGGTATCAGTAGGAGGCGAGGGAGGCTGGGAATACAGCTCTTGCTGGAATTCAGGAGGACTGGAGAAGCTTTTTAATGAAATCCCAAGCCCATCCCAAACTGTTATTGGCAAAGTAAAGAACTAGGACCTACTGGGCAGAGTTTGGGGTTGTTTCTTCTTTGGTCTTCTTTTGGCAGGACCCCAGAGCTGATTTCAAATATGTCTAATAAACCAAGCTTTAGAGTGGAAAAATCAAGCTCTTACAACTTAGTAAAGATTACTGACAGTGGAGTAAGATTCCTAAATCTGCAGAGTAACAGCAGGAGGTCACTTCTACAAAGCCAGAGATACATGCTTCCCCCAGCAAGTGAAAGAAACAATGCACTGCCCTTCCAAAACATTTTTCTGGCCCTGACCTTGCTTTGTAGCACTTGTAGCCTGTATCTGGGAAAAACCTGCTTGCATAGTCTCTAGCCATATCCTCCAGGAGCATGGGGAAAACCCAGCTCCCAAGGTCCTAGGTGGACAGGCACTTAAAAGCTGGGAGCTTCCTTGCTTGAGATACGCTTGAGAGATTCATTCCTCTGTGCGGTAAACAGACTGAGCCTCCAGCCTCCTCTAGGAATTTGAAAATAAACCATGCAAAAAATAGGTGCGCGTTTAGCATGAAAGGAAAATGCTTCAGAGAGGACAAATATTAAACCGTAAAATATATCAAGAGACATTTCCTGGGAAAACTAAATTGAACTTGGCTCTCAGCTGAGCAGGAAGCTCCCAGGAGCTGCTGCTATATCCGATGGAGGAACAAAACCTCAGGGGAAACTTTACACAAGAAATCTGCCTGGACTTCCTAGAGGTGCTAGGAAAAAGGGTCAGCGGAGGAGCCTCCTCTGCAGACATGGCTCTCCATGGCCCTCTAAAACCATTGGACTTGCAGTGAAAAAAACAGGGTATGGTCAAACAAGATCAA
>JAVFHW010029040.1:0-10578 GCA_032159205.1 Eurystomus glaucurus suahelicus
AAAACAGAATTTTCTGCAACTCAGTTTGTATCCATTGTACTGTCATTGGGCATCTCCAAGAAGTGTCAGGTTCTGTTCTCTTTTGCTTCCTCCTCATCAGTTAGTTATATGCATGGAAAAGATCCACCTAATCATTCCTTTCTCCAGGCTGAACTGTCCAAGCTCTCTCAGACTCTTTTCGTATAAATGATGCTTCAGTCCACAAATCATCTTGGACCTTCACTGCACTCTCTCTCCAGTACATCGGTGTATTTCCTTTACTGAAGAGCCCAGAACTACACACGGTACTCTAAAGACGGCTTCTCTTCTGTTAAGTAGAGGGTAATGATAACCCCTTTCCACCCACTCGCTTCTCCTAATACAGCTCAGGAAAGCATTAGTCTCTTTATCACAACAACACATTACTGGCTCTTGGTCCTTTTCTGCAAAGCTGCTTTCCAGCAGGTTGACTTGCAGCCTGTGCTGGTATGGGAGGTTATTCCTCTCCAGTTATGGGACTTTGCACTTACCTTTGTTGAACTGCTTCAAGTTCCTTTCGGTCCACCCATCTGGTGCATTAGCCTCTCCTCCCTGTTTTGTTTCACTTGAAAATTTGATGAGGGTACACTCTGCCCTGTCATCCAGATCATTCATGAAAGTGTTAAATATCTTTACACCTAGTACTGACTTCTGAGATATACAAGTAGTGACTAGCCTCCAGCTAGAATCATCACAAATGCCATTAATTATAGTAGAATCATAGAATGGTTCCGGTTGGAAGAGACCTCAAAGATCATCTAGTTCCAATCTCCCTGCCATGGCAGGGACATTACCCACTAGACCAGGTTACTTTGAACCTGGCTGTTCATCACATTTTTACTCTGACTGTTCACTTAGCTAGTCTGTATTTCATCAGTTTGTCCCTAAGGATATTATGGGAGACTGTTGAAAGCCTTGTTCATTTCAAGATAAAAAATATCCACTGTTCTCACTTCATGCATCAAGTCAGTCATCTCATCAAGGAAGGATGTCAGAAATTATTTTGCTTTCATGAATTCATGCTGACCACTCCCAACAACCCTCTTGTTTTCAGTATGTTGGAAATGATGTCCAGAATTACTTGCCTACCTGTTTCATGACCTTCCCAGGGCTCCAGAGGAGTCTGACGGGCTTATGGTTCCCCAGAGCCCCCTTACAGGCCTTCTTGGAGTCAGGTGTGACATTTTCTTTCTTCCAGTCCTCAGGAACATTGCTTCATCACCATGACCTTTCAAAGATAACCACGAGTGGCTTTGCAATTACGTCATCCAGCTCCCTCAGCACCCATGGGTGCATCCCATAAGTTCCCAAGGACTTGTGTGTGCACAGTTTATATAGATGTTCCCTAATCTGGTCTTCCTCCACCAAAGTCAGCCTTCCTTACTCCAGGCTTGCCCGTGTGTCTCAGGGACTCAGGAATCAGATCTGAAAGCAGGTCTCATCAACAAAGAGAGAGGTGAAGAAGGGATACAGTCCCTTGGCCTTTTCTATGTCTTTTGTCATCAGGGACTTGCCTCATTCAGCAGCAGATTCTCATTTCACTCATCTTCCTTTTGCTTCACATCCCTCACTGGGATGTGCCCTACCTGGCTTTTGGCTTACTTCATCTTTACATGTTTGGACAAGTGCCTCTATATTTCCCTTGAGTATCCTCTCTCTGTTTCCACTTCCTGTATGGTTTTTTGAGTTTAGTCAGGAGCCTCATATTCATCCATGCAGCGTCTTCCACATTTGCTTGACTTCCTGTTTATCAGAACAGACCATGCCTGAGCTTGGAAGGGGTCATCATTGAATATGAACCCGCACTCCTTGACATCTCCTGTCTTGAGGACTGTATCACATGGGATTTCTCCAGGGAGGTCTCTGGAGAGCCTAAATGTTGCTCTTCTGAAGTCCGAGGCTATGACCCTGCTTTTAGGCTTATTCCCTCCTCAGCACCCTAAAATATACTATCTCAGTATCATCAAAGCCAAGGTTACCCCCAGCCTTTACATCCTCAACCAGTTCATCCTTGTTTGTAAGTATCAAGTCCAGCAGAGCACCTCCAGTCTTTGACTACTCAGTCACCTTTGTCAGGAAATTGCTATCAAAGCACTCTAGAAACCTACATTTCTTGTGTGCTCCTGTGTTGTCCCTCCAACAGTTGTCAGGGCAGTTCAGTGCTCCACATGAGGAAAAGGGGTTGTGAAAATGAGGCTTTTCCCACCTCCTGAAAAAGACATCATTTTCTTTTTCTTCCTTATCAAGATGATCTATAGCAGATGTCCACCACAATGTCATCCTCCTGGATCTACCCCTTAATCTTGGGCTAGGAGCTCTCAGCTGGCTCATTGTCCATGAGATGGATCTCCATGCATCCCTGACACTCTCTCATATGAAGAACTAATCTGTCTCCTCACCATCCCAGCTCTTCCTAAAGAGCCTGTATCCATTCATGTTTTTAGCTTCCAATCATGTAAGATATTCCACCAAGTCTCCATGATGTCAGTGAGATCCTAGCCTCACAACTGCATACAGATCTCTAATTCCTCCTGGGCTCTCTCCACGCTGCATGGATTAGTGGTGTACAGATCCTTCAAATGGACACCCAGATGATTTCCCAGAAAATATGTGAGCTTAATTGATACTTTCATCTTGTCCAAATTTCCTTATCTATGTGAATATATTGAGGTGGCTTAACTTCAACATTGCTTCATTGATTATAAAGCCTCTCTTGCCACATCAGCCTGTATCTTGTGTTTGCAAACTCTCACCACCTCCTCACTTGATCATAAGTCATGAAAAAGCTCCCTCATCATTCTTTGTTTAAACCTTTCCTTAACAGATGGACCAGCCTGTTGTCGAAGATGTTTTTGTTCCAGATGGTGAGGTGGATACTCTTTCTTCACATGTATTTGTGAGGTGTTCAGAATACGTAATAGTGGACTTCAACAGATTGACATCAAAACCATGAAAAATATCTCATTTACAAACAGGAAGAAAATTCACACTTTACTTTTTCTAGTTTGATCCAGTACATTTAAGACGTAACTAGAGTGGAAGATCAGTGTACACAGAAACAACGTATCTGTTTTTATCTTCCTTTAAATGAAGGCTTTAGTATAGACCAATAAAAGGAGTAATACTTTCCAACTTCCAGCAAAAAGTGGTTAAAAAGCATTACTAAAAATCAATATGATTTCCTATATTACAATACAAAAAGGTATATGGGTTGTCAAACAAGAGAAGAGGAAAACTCTAGATAATAATAAAAATGACACAACCCTAAACACTATTGTCATTCCATACTGCCTGAGCAGTACAAGCATATAGAAACATAAGATTGTTTCTGTACATGTTTCAGATGCACTGAGATTCACAAACTGTTTACAAATGGATTATTCCCATATTGTGTTGTGGAGGTCTTCAGAATTACTGTTTCTGTTCCTTAGGCAACCTCATGAACTCTGATTTTTGGTTTAAACACATAGAAATTGACACTAATCACATCTAAAATAATCAGTTGTTAAAATGAAATGCCTCTGCATGAGTAGAGAATTTTATATTGCTGTGCAGAAGTTATGACAACCTATAGTTTACTAGGTTTAAAAGAATGAAAGCACATTTTTAGTCACAGCTTGCAGTGCAAGAAGGAGTTTGGGGAACATGGTCAGCCATCAAGCAAAGATTATGTCATTTATGTCACTGCTGAAATACGCTGATATTGAGTTATCTCTGCCCTGTGCTTGTGCAACTTACAGTAAGAGGCAAAGAGTTTAGCAAGTAAGAACTAAACTAGGGATACTTTTTCCCAAGCATTTTATGCTAATCTTTGTTACTTTATAAGACAATCTGTCTTCTTGTAGAAAGATGAAGATTTTCTGTAGCTGAAAATCTATGCAACCAACTTTCTGGAACAACTGTAACAGAAATTTTCCCGTATATTATCCCTCAAGCTAGTTGGAAAATGTTGCATGATTTCTAGGGGAAAAGATGAACATGTAGCTATTTTTTCCCCCATTAAACTCTTGGTTATTTTTAATTAACTGAGGCAACGAAAAATTATTTTAGAAAATACAAATGTTTATGAATGTATTTGGTATAGTATTTGAAAGAAATTTCACTAATCAAAATAGCAGTGCAAAGGCAATAATCTGAATGGCTACTGTTGGTTTGGGGTTTTTCTAATTTTGTTGAGACAGTAGAAAATACATAATATCTCTGAACTATTGTCTGTGTTTATCTTATTAATTACTGTAGCATGATGGGTGCTGACCTGTGGAGTAAAATGCTACCCATTGAGAACGTGATGCCTACCTGACACCAGTTCTGAGGGGTTTAGCTCAAGCTGTAGCATGGCCCCATGAACAAAGTTCCTGAAAACACCTGGCGTTCACTGTGTGCACACGTTCCTGTGTACATATCTGCCATATTTTCATCCAAAAGTGTTTCTGTTGTGCTCCAACACCACTGCACAATACAAACCAGACACGGTGTGTGGGAACAACTGGATAGTGCATTTAGAAGATACAATTTTACTCTTCCGTGTTACTTTATAAATTATTACCTAGATTGCTCTCATTATCTCTAGTTGTTGCAAATTAAATTTTAACAATTTATCCTCAAGAACAGGGGTATCAGATTACTCTGTCAATTTTTCTGGATTAAGGAAATACACCTTAAGTCACCTTAAGAGTTTATTGTGGAACAAATTATAGTCTTAACAGTCTGAGAATTATTTGTCCATTCATGATACCAAGAGTTTTCCAGTTATATAATCTCAATTATACTTTATACTCTTGCTCTGTATCCTAATGTCAATGGTATCCATCTTTTTCAGGAAGAAAATGGGGATGCAGAGGGTAGTTTTGATGAGTTTTTAGAAATGAAAGTTCTCTGTTGCATGAGTACAATGGTGATAGTGAGTCGTCTTCCTCTTCTTTCTCTGATCACTTTCATATGTCTGCCGACAGAGTCTTCTTACTTTTCTCAATGGTTCTTCCACATTATATATTATTATATATCTTCCAAATTTACTTTACATTATTTTACTTGTGAAGAATACTTATTCTCTAGGGATTTTTTCCTATATTTAGAGTTGGTTGTACATAGTTTCAAAGGTTACTTTCCTTTAAAAAAACAGTAATTAATAATCTGTGACTTGTGCCCACAGACCTGCTGTTTCTGCTTGCACTTCTAAGGCCTCTGTGCTCATCTTACACTTGTTCTTTTGAGGTTTCTGTTACCATCCCCTTGATCTCCAATAGCTCTCAAGATGCGATTCCTCAGTGAACAGTTTCTGTGTAAAAAAAAGTTTATGACAGTTCTGTTTTACTTTAGTGTAAATTGACAGTTCCTAGATCTTGGATTTATTTAATACTTCTATTCCAAATTAGTTCTTAGTTATTACAAACTCATACTGGAGAACAAATTTTGCCTTAAGATAAATTGGCATTATTTCATTGACTGAAATTTCATTGAGGATCTTACTACATATTTGGCATTTACTCTCTGACAGATAAAGTATCAGCATCATTGAAGATTGTCCTATTGGCCTGTATATCTTAAAACAATGCACCAAAATCAACATAAATTCAAAGAACTTAAAAATAATAATCAAAGAAAAAACCAAAACAGAACAAAACCCAAAAAACCTAAAATAATTCCATGTCCTTTTTTTTTTTTTTTATGAGACCATAGCTACTGCCAAAAGGTTTGCACAGTTCAAAAGTTTTGCAATTGCCTTGAAATATTGAGGTTTGAGTATTTCTACCTCTTATCTAAAATAAAGATGGCATGGTGGTTCAGTCCCTGCTGGCAGCCGAGCCACATGGTCGCTGCTTCTTCCCCCCCCACTCAGACAAAGGGGAGGTAGGAATGCCTTTTTGAGTTGAGATAAGGAGACTTTAATACAATGACACATAAGAAGCAATCACAGTAACAATAGCAATAACAACGGTGAGAAAAGCAATGTACAATATAAGTGATACTGTGTGGACAGATGGAACGAAGCGGACTGGCTGCACGAGCAAGTTGCACCGAGGAACCTGGAACTGGCCCCGGGGCATGATGTCAGTATGGTATGGAATAGCCTGGCTGCACCAAACTAACCCTGTCCTGGATGAACCAGGACAGATGGGAACTGAATTCTCAGACTATTATCACTAAGTATTTAAAGAACTGTTGCTCCTTCTGGGTAACTTCTCATTGCACACATTCTATACATAGCTTCATGTACAGCCAGAAGAAAAGCAAGAAGAAAGTGTCCCAAAACATGTGTCAAAACCCCCCAAAAAGCCTTTAAAAATGAAACTTTGACCATAGTTTTTTGAGGTGCACTGACTCATATACCTTTCTACTTACCTGTAGTAATATTCTCCATAGTCTAACAAGTGATAATCAGAATCTTTACGTATTTACCTTTTGTCTGTGCATCATTTCTTTCTCTTTGTAACTCACAGTGTGTTGCTGTCTCTTTACCGAATCTTAGCTATCTAAACTTTCCCTAACCTATGTGTAATCTTGCCTAGATAATAATTTCACATTAACTCATGCTAATGTATGCATATGCAGATCTTGAAGCTAGAAGGATTTGAAGTGTTATACTAATTATTTAGGAGCTGGAACTTAAATCACGAACAGTACACATTCTGTATTTAGGTTATTTGCATACTGTGTCTATGTAAATGCTGTAGGTTTAGGGCAGTATAGTACAACATTTTAAAAAGGCTATGACATTTTTTCCTAAATAAGGTGACTTCTTTAAATACAAAAATAACAATTGATATAGCTATTATTTTTGCTTATTCATATGAAGGTATTAATGTAATGTAGTGTTAATAATATAGGCTCAGAAGACTTACATAATTGCCTTTGTCACCGCTTATGACCCACAAAGGTAATTAAGATTGGTTTGTTATTTGCTCACGGTGGTAAGATTCAACCTGGAGTACATTAGAAGAGCCCTGTTTAAAATAGGACCCCAATCTCAAATATATGAATGAAGTTTAAACAAGAGTTTCTCATGGTCTGGATATTGTAAGGTTGCACATCTAATTTATTCATTAACTGGTGCATGGGATGCTTGATAATCAAGAAGGTCCATGAATCTTGGCCATAAGACTGTGATTTAATGTTTATAATAAAGTCAGCTTGTAGCAGAAATGACGAAAGGACTTTTTAGGCAGCAAAAAAAGGCATCTGTTTAATCTCCTCTGTGAATTTGCAAGCAACTGCAATCAGCAACCCCTCTTTGTCAGAACTTTTGGTGTCTCTTCAAGGCTCTCCCATCCTTGTAGTGGGAACAGGAAATAAATACACATTGATAACATTGATATAATGGAAATTTAAGGTATGAAGCTTTCTTAAAAAACAAAAACAGCACACAAACAAATAAAGAGTTATCCAAATGAAGAAGAAGAAAAAACAGAAGCAAAAGAAGCCAGAGGGGGAGGGGGAGGGGAAGGAGAAGGTAGGAAGGTAGGAAGGGAGGGAGGGAGGGAGAGAGGAAGGAAGGGAGGGAGGGAGGGAGGAAGGAAGGAAGGAAGGAAGGAAGGAAGGTAGGATTCTTATTCAAAGGTTTTCATGAGACAGGTACTTTAGAGTCCTAGAAAGAGCCTGGAAAGGAGGTCAGTAGTGAAGGTGTCACCATATATAGTTATAACTCTAAATATTCTTGAGTCTTCTTCTTGCCCTTATAATAATCTCATTAAAAGTTTGCCCATCCTTTACCATAGACTTGGAGTGAACAACTTTCTGAAAAAGTCTTCCAAGTAATGAATACTCCCAGCTCCAACTGAACTCAGGGTTCACGGCTAGATGGACTGGGCCACTGATTTTCATATGCCAACATAATGGTACAAAATTATACACATGCTTCATATATTCCCTTTTAAAAAGTGACCATAAAGCCAAGAGTTTCCATTTATGTTCCAAATATGGAAATTACCATCTGCTGTGTTGATTCATCAGAATCAGATTCATAACAAATTTATTTTCTGGTGTGCAGTAACAATCATGTTGAATCCAATGGCAAAACTCCCATTTAGCTCAGAAGGACCTAGATGTTAAACACTGATGGTCAGACAAACTTTCTCTATTCTGAAAATACAACATATACTCTTCCGTGCTATGGGAAAGTGAAAATAAATGTAACCTCCAAGTGGGCTTATACTTACAATTGTATATACTAAAAATCTGTATATAACATACTAGATTGGTAGACTTAGACAATATTGTGTTAGTGTAACGGGTGAAGGAAAAAGCATTACTTTAAACCTACAACTTAAGCAGCATTTAATATCTTTGTTATCAACGTCTCTTTGCCTTGCCTAATGGGGCTTACTTAAATATATGACATTTACATATGAATAACACATCCTCCATATTTCTCCTTAGGTGATGTTATTACTAACGCACCAGTCTAGCTGTTTTATGACAGCTGTAGCAGTAATATGTCTGAGTAAAATTAGATCTGATGTTGAATTGTGTGGATGCAGAACTGTGGTGTGGCAGTTATTTCTTTGCTCTTTAACAGAAGTTTATAAACTGACAGGGAAGAAGCAGCAACACTGGGAAAGATAAATAGCACAACAGAAAAAGTAGCCAAAGGGCAGAAATAGCACAATGTTATTTGATACTGTCTTAAATTGGCTGTCTCTTACCTTATTTGTTTAATTGTTTAGAATGAGAAACTTATTTTCTTGGTATATTATCTCCATATTCTCTAAATGCTTATGTGAGACAATAATCTTTACTTTCAAAATTATTTTCTCTTTGCAGCGATCTACACAGCTAAAAGGTAATTAGACTACTTTTTGATTTTGTGCTAAGTAGTGATATTTCCCCACAGGGAAAAAAAAAAAAAAAGTTTTGTATAGAATGTAACTTACACTATCAAACCATTTTTAATTAAAATCTCTTCCTGAATTGGAACATCAGACAGTAACAATCCTATTATTTGAATGGACCTACACACATGCAAATGCTGAACTGCAGCTAGAATATAGTAATTTTAAAAAAATCTGCCATAGTTAAATGCTCTGGTACTACTAAAGACCAAAGGAAATTGTCATCTAATTTGCTGGAATCCATTTGCTGGTTTGTGGGAAACTTCAGTTTTTCGTAGAAGAGGGTGAATAAAATCTAGTACACCTCAGTGGCATGATTTGTGTGATTTAGTGTAGCACTGAAGTGAGGTAACATCTGTAGAGAAGCCGGAAGACACACTTCACATTTACAAGCCTCCATTACCTAATGCATACCAAAATCTTGAGGAATGATATTAAATATCTGTAATTTAAAAAATACATTTCATCAGTAGCATGCTCAATACTCAAATTCAATTTTAACATTCTTAATGTTAAGATGATTCTATGATCTACTTACAGGTATCTGGAATCTAAGTAATAAATAGATACACATCTATGTCTGTATGAATATATATACTATATATTTTAAAAATATCTATATATGCATGTACATATTTGTATGGCATATGTGTGTATGTATAGATGTATATACACACATTGCCTTTTCATGACAAGGCATTTATTATTTCATTATTCATTTAATTTTTTATTGCATACACCCTATTTTTATATATCTAAGGACCCTTTTTCCTAAGGATCTTTTTCCACAGTAACACTTTTTTGTTTAGTTGGATGGTTTTAGGTTTTGTTGGCTTGCTTTGTGTTTGTTGTTTCCAATTCTGATTTGTTTTACAATTATATTACAACCTTTTGTTTTGTTTCATGACTGTTTGTGATCTGTCTTTAATGTCAGTTAATGCATTTATTCCATTTATTTCTCTAGTACAAGCTGCTTGGAAAGCCCTGTCTTTCTTCTAGGATTAAGATTGAACACCAGATTAACACAATATATGCAGTATATTCTACTGTTGCAGAGCCTCAAGATCTGTTGTCTTGGATTTTTACTTTTTTCCCAGCTTCCCAAAAGTTATTTGTGCCTTTGCTATTCAGTCCATACATTTTACCTTCTTATGTTTCCACTCACTGATACGTGAGCTGTCTGTATGTCTGGTTCACACATAAGCTTGCTTCCATTTCCACCCAGACTATTTCTGCAGTTCAACCTGAACTGATCATTAAGATGATCACATTTTCTTCTTCTCAGGTTTTGGATAACAAACCTGAGAGCAAAGGAAACCATCTGCAATAGTTATGAAAGAAATAATGTCTGTTTATGAGTACGTATATATGTATGTATGAGTCATGTGTTATTTATCATTTTAAGTTCCTCTGTTTTTCATATATTAGTGGGTTTTGCTTGTTTATTTGTTTTTCATAGAGTATACAGATCTTCCTTCACATTTAAGTGATTAATATAGTTACATTCAAGTTTCAGTTTAGATTTAGATTACACCCTAAAAGTTCTTATGTGATAGAAAACAAGATATTTCAGCCTTTACATCCAATTTTACTAACTATATGTCTATTTAATAAGCAGGTATCTACTAGTAACTGGGTCCTAAATCTGGACCAAGTAGAGATTCTTCTCTGCATGTAGAAATCTGATAATGAAGTTGCAAGAAGTAAAATGGGTGTTTATAATGCTGTTTTT